>ML677455.1:827020-872202 GCA_007922305.1 Dermatemys mawii | reverse complement strand
CCCCCTCCCAGCAAATAGGCCGTGGCCTTCCCTTTGGCTCTTGAGTTCCACAACCCCAAAAAAGTCACTCGATAGTCCCAAAAGTCCAACAGCCCAAGAGTCTCTGTCCTTGGTCCGTGCAGAGTTCAAAAGTCAATTGGCAGAGTCTTACCTCCAGCATGGGTGGAGATGGAGGGTAGGGCACGGGGCACCTTACGTGGTCCGAGGCCGACCACGCCGCCTCTCCGTGAGGTTCCGCTGCAGCTCTCACCGCAATCAGCTCTGCTCTGCTCCGCTGGCTGTCCTACGAACCGCTCTGCCCGTCAATCCGCTAGCTGCTCTGCTAGCCGACACACCGACAGCTCTGCCGCACCGGTCACTCTGCCCGCAGCACCCACGCCTCTGCTAGGTGACAGACAGCTCTGCTGCGCCGGTCACTCCGCTAGCCGTCCTGCTAGCCGACACACAGACTGCTCTGCTGCACCAGCCACTCTGCACTTTTTCCCAGGTCCCCCCTACTTAAGACAGTGCTCAGTGATTTCTTTAGCTCTTAGGTGATTTCAGCTCTTAAGTGATTTCAGCTCACAGTAGGGGAGCCTTAGTACAGGTGCACCAGTGAGCCCAAAGCAATTGTCCGCTCAGCAGCCTGGAACCAGGCTCCTAATAGAAGCAAAATTCAATTCTGACATTCCACAGTGGAGAGAGGCAGGGTGCAATAGGCCTGGGAGGCCCTCAGACAGAGCCCTCACCAAAAGGTATAGGTGCTGGTCCACCACCTCTCTCAATCTCACAGTGTTCTGAAAACGCATGGCCCTTGCCCAGTGAGTGCTACCTAGATGATGGCGAGTCCTTCCATCATAACAAGGGCCAAGTACATGTCCATAGTCCTTCATTCACATAATCACAGTAACATCACTTTATCATTCCTGCCCCAATAACATAGAAACTGGGGCTCCCTCATCAGCCGAAGTGGCCATGTGGGCTGCTGTGGGCTCAGGCTAGGCGCAGTGGGTGTGTCTATGCAAATTGATCAGCCCCAGACTTATTTTGCAAGGCTCACTGTAATTCCCATAGTTCGCCACCAGATGTCAGAATATATCTCATTCCTGACACTGCTTACACAAGCATTAAACAAATGCCATAACTAAATAAATAAATAAAGTGGTGCAAGGCTAACGGACGGAGAATCAAAGTCACGTTTTCAGATACAGATTTTTTTTTTCATCTTGCCTTAATGCCGAACGAGTCAATTAGCATTTCTGTCACAATTAAATAGCAAAACCGGCAGCAGCAGCGAGGCTCCGTGCAACAGCCTCGGAGCAAAGTGAGAGCAGATTCACCCTCAGCCCTTCAGACCGTTCATTTCCTGAACCCATGTGACCCTAATTCAGCTTTCTCTTCCCAAAGAAAGGTGAAATTTTGCTTTCCGTTCCCGGGAGGAAGCACCTTGTAATAAAGAGCAGCAGTTTCTACTCTGCTTCTGGTTGTGGGAGGGGAAATGGTTTGTTTATAAGATGAGGGGGCCTGGTTCTGAGCTCACTGAGGTTCTGCTCTAACACCCTTTAACAATCAATGGGAAGATTCAATGGGCTCTGGGTTGCTAGTGGAAGGAACCCCAACCTGTAACTGACTTCACCCCAGTCGACCTCCGTAGAGCAGCTGGGGCCTGGTGAGTCAAAGAGGCTCCAGGAGGAGTAAGGTGCTCCAGAGTGACCCCTGACATGAATGGATTTGGGCTTGTGATGGGCTGTGAGCACAGGACCCAAATCAGCCCTTGGCTTTTGCTCCTGAAGGAGAGAAGAAAGAGTTAAGGCCGTACATCAGGCTGCAAAAAGTTCAAGCAAAGGAAAAAAAAATCTTCGGCACAGCTCCTAAATTTCTCATTGCAGCCGAAGGCCCATCCCACTTGAAAAAAGAGAGAGTAAGAAGCAATTTCACTTCTCCTTTTCCCAAACACCTAGCAGCCACTTTTATTATTTATTTACCTCCCCTTTTTGTGCAAGGTCTTTTTTTTTTCCTCATTTAGTCCGACAAAGATTGTCCTGCTGGAATGCCCTTTTTTCTTTTTCTTTTCTCTCTTCCTCTTTCCACTCCCTCTGGGCTATTGCCCTCATGCCACTAACTAGATAACACACTCGATCAGAGATTTTTTAAAAAATCATTGCAAAGGCACTAGGGCTGATAGTGGCATCAATCCTAACCTGACACGGGCTAGGGTCAACCATTTATCTCTTCACATTGCCTGTGGTTACTACGGCAGCCATCCTGGATCTCTACAGCTTAACAACCTTGCAGAAGGTACCTCTGTCAGCACCGATAACATCTGCATCCCAAGTCTGGCTCTTTTGGTTTTATTTTGTTAATTTTTTTTTAACAACAGACTTTATTTGTGGCTTGAAAATCTTTTAGGGATTAGTGGGCCCCTCACAGGGCATCTCTGTACCATGTTAACAGGTTACAGAATGCAGAAAGCGAACAATCTTGTGGGGGACGAAGGGGCTTAAATTTACAAAATATATTTTAAAAATGTGTCTTTTTGTAAACAATAATAATAATAATTAATCAAAAAACAGTTTCAACCAGCCCTACTCCTGAGTCTCAAGCCAGTGTGTTAATCACAAGATCATCCATCCTTCCTCTGTTTCATTGATTATTTTGTGTGTGTGAGTGAAAGTCGGGGAGAGGGAATGGGATGTGGGAAGAGTTGAGGGGAAATAGGAGAAAACCTATCATATTAATGAGATATGAGTTTGTGGAGCTTGTTTGTTTTCATATCAGTATAAACTGGCAGGGGTTGATTTGGAACCCACATTAATGTCTGCTATTTAAACACATCAGCATTGGGTACTGCATGAGAATCAGGCTGCTGCTACTAAATACTTCCCAGCAGACAGTTCTTTCCATGGGTAGAGCTGAAAAGTGGAGACGTGTCATTAGCCCCATTTCACAGGTGGGGAAAGTGCTATGCAGATTTCAAGTGACTTGGCCAAGGTCATACAGGGAGCCAGTGGGAGAGCCTTGAATAGAACTCAGGCTCCCAACTAGCTTCTCACCTCTCTCCTGACAGCTGTTCACAGAGCAGCCCCCAGTCCTTGTATAGTGTCCTCAATAGGCCTCCATTCCCTTACAAGAGCTAGACCTTACTGGGAGAGGAAGATTTGTCCAGTAGTCAGGGCAGAAGCTGAGGACCTTTGAGACTTGCATTCACATCTTTGCTCTGCCACAAGCTTCCTCTCTCCCTTTAACCAAGTCACTTAGTCTCCGCAAGAGAAGGAAGCTTTGTCGGCAGGAGAAGCTCTCCCATCTACAAAGCGCTGTCTCCACAGGAGGTTAAGGTCAGTATAACTACATTGCGCAGGGGGTTGGATTTTTTTACATCCCTGAGTGACGTTGTTATACTGAAGTAAGTGTGCAGTGTAGACTTGGTCTTAGACAAACAAGACAAGGCAGCCAGAAATTCTCCTGGATTCTCATCGTAGACTGCTGTATTTAGAGGTATAGCAATGGGTGGGTTGACATTGGTGGGCATGCCAGGAAGATTATTATTATTTGTATCGAAGGAGCGCATGGGAGCCCCATTGTGCTAGGCACTGTATACACACACACATACACACACACACACACACACACACGAAAAAAGGATGAGCCCTCCCTCAAAGAGCTTACAGACTAAGAACAAGAAAAGAGACAACAGATGAATGCAGATAGGTGAGAAGAAGGAGTACAAGGAAACAGCGAGACAGTGTTGGTCAGAATGATAAGCAGTGACCTCAGGATACCTGCTTCCTAACCACAGTTAGGTCTTTTGTAGGCCTCAAGGCAAAGGAGAGTTTTGAGGAGGGATCTAAGAGTGGGCGCCTTTCGTGCCAGGGTTAGGATTTTCAGGCTAAAGGGACAGCATGAAGGAATGAGAAGAGGCTGGAAAGGGAGTGAGGAGACGTGGTGGAAGAGAAAGAGCCTGTGAGGATGGTGCGGCTATGAAAAGCTTTGCTGGCAAGGAGGAAATGCTGAGCATTAATAATGATAACAAATTTCAACTATTAAGCACCAGTACCTCACAAGGTCTTAGGCACTCATGGAATGCAAGTGAAAACACAACCGACCACAAAATGGATGAGCAGTGTATGAGCAGGAGTGACAAAATGCCAACATTTCCTCCTTAACATGCAATAGGTGGATACCTCCCTTCCCTCCATACAGTAATGAGCAGCCCTAAAACAGTCTTGACTGGAAGAATATCATGGATCTGCTCTGATGAATGAGGAGGAAGCGTATTCCAGAGCTGCAGTTCCTCAATGGAGAAGAACCTACTTCCCATTCTTTCTAGTCTGTACAGTATGCAGGGATGGTCAGCAGGCCCAGTCTGAGTGGTACCATAAGAAACAGTTCCCCGGGCAAAGCCTTGTCCTGCAAGGCACTGAGTGAACTCAGTTCTCAGTGAATTCACCAGGATTCAAAGGTGCCCAGAACCTCTCTGGAAGATCTCACAGCATCTTGTGTTACTGGACCCACAGACTGATCCCATGATGGTTTAAACAGACATAGCCATGATGAGTCAAACCAATGATCCCTCTAGTCCAGTATACTCTCTCCAAGGGTGACCAATCCCAGATGCTTCACAGGAAGATACCCTATAATAGACAATTGTAGAGCTTCCCAGAGTGGAAAGTTGCTTCCTAATCACAGGCAGTTAGTAGTCTGCTCATGCCCTGAAGCATGAGGGTTAACATCCCTTATACATTTTTGACTTTGACTAATGTAAGCTCTTCTTATTGCTGAAGCTCTTCTTCTTATCCTGAAGCTCTTCTTATTGCTCCTATACTAAAATACTCCATTAAGAACCAGATTCTCTGGCCTGGCCAAGCTATGCTTGGTTCAGGAGTGGGTGGGGACGTGGGATGTAAGACAAAGACCATCTTTGCTCTATCCTGAAGCCCACCTAAGAAAAGTGAAAGAGAGGGTGAGAAGAAAGGGAGACAATCAAATAGATACAATTTTTATAGCTATATATATAAATTTGCACTTCCCTTCCTGGTCATTGTTATAGGAGAAGCAGGTAGCTATATTTATATTTAATATATATTACATAATATTTTAAATCAGACCAAGCAGCCTCCAATGTCTTCCCAAGCACCTGAACACCAACTCAGGTGGCTTGGCCATCTGCTTCATATTCCATAGTCCATGCCAACCTGCCAACTTTATGTGTGTGACCCAACTCATCGGGATGGAGAAGACCTCACAGCCGGCTTCACACACTGGAGGGATGTCATGGCTTTCAACCTCACCCACAAGATAGAGCAGGCCACAACACTGGCAAGAGACCAGATTCCCTGGAAGTGGGTGACCTGAAGGGTGCACTCTATGCTCCACAACGTAGTTAAAGTAAGTTGCCTTATATTGTATCCAGGCCTGTACATGGGGAGGGGGATGGCAGGTAAGGTAAACGTAAATCAAAAGCAAAGATCATAGCTAAAATTTGCAGAGCTGTCTAAAGGATTAGGAGACCCAATTCCCATTCAAATTAATGGAAGTCGAGCATCCAGATATCCTAAGTAGATACAGAGTTCTCAGCCCTAGTCTTTCCTTTACCTCAGTTTAAGTGACTAAAGTAGGCATTCAACCTGCGCAAAGACACCCACAGTATTAATCTTTGCACTAAGAAATCACAGATCTTCAACTTTCTAAGCCACTCCTTAACCCTCACATCCGTCCCGTATTCTCCTCTTAATAAACAAGTCAAAGGAAGCACAGTTTACACAGGCAGAGCTATAATCCTGTATATCTAGCATGTTATTTTTATTACCCTTCTATTCCTTAATAGGATCCCCTCAGGGTTGGGTTGTAACAAATTCACTACTGTACCAGTTAGGTTTTCCAACGATCGACTTAATATATGTGGCATGTGCCCAGCGATATGCATTATACCACCCATCTGGGCCAAAGGAGGAGGGGAGTCAGTACAAGGAAAACATTGCTCAAACAGCATGCTTGCATGATGATTAGGTCTGGTCCAGTGATCTGGAATAATAATCTGAAGGCTCACTAAGCATAATAGTCCAGAGACGCCCAAGCCTGGTCAAACCTTCCCATGAGCATCCTCTCCTTGTGTTATCAGCATGTTTTACACATCTCATCAGTGTCACAGTGGCTGACAACTCATTATGCACCAGAGGTAAAGTGGACAGGTAATGACTGAGCATTAGAACATTTTTTTAATTTTTATCTTGCCATTAGTCAGTGTATCGTGAAACTGTGAGCTAATTAAGTCCTGTGGGATAGAGAAACAGAGCTTTTTATTATTATTTTAAGTAGGCTAAATTGCATTATATACAGATACAAAAAAAAAAGATTCCACAGCTCTTCCCCAGTTAATAACTCAGCAATTTACAAATGTTAATAGAATGCTGGGGCAGAAGCTTGTTACTTTGCATGCATGACCTAATTAAATCATATGGTGGCATGTATTTCAAATACAATACAGATGAGAAGATGTGAGTCTGAAATAAAATCCCCATTTTCCAAAATCTCTGGCCCTATCCTCAGGGACATTCAAACACAGATCTGGGCTTAGTGACTGGTTCTGATCTCTATGAAGGGCCAAAGCAACAACATGAAACTTGAGGGCATTGTCTTCTGGATCAGAATATCACAGCCAATGGGGCAAAGTCTCCACTGCTAAACCTGCTTTGGGACATTAGAAATATGCATCTAAATCCAAGACTGATTTAAAAATAATATGTTAGGGATTAATCCTGAAGGGGCAAGTTATCAGCTGGAGTAAATTGTCCCAGCTCCATTGAAGTTAACAGAGCTACGATAATTTACATACGCTTATGATCTGCCCTACACTCCTTCAGCGGGAATTTTGCTTGAACAAGGAATTTAAGATCCTGGGACTGATAGAACTTCCGGCCAATCAGACATCTCCAGATCAGGACCAATGGGAAGTAGCTAGTCCCCAAGTCAGTCTGATTGACCTGGCAGCCAGACCAATCTGGGAGCCTCAGCTCAGGTCCCAGGCTGTGTGTGTGCTGGGGGAAGGGGAGACAGTGAGAGCAGCCCCAGGTGGGGTAAGGTGCTGTAGCTGGACACCAGGAGGCAAGGTGTGGAGCGAGGGTTGGTGCAGAGACCGAGGACCAGAATGAATAGGGTTGCCAACTTTCTAATTGCACAAAACTGAACACCCTTGTCCCACCCCTATCCTGCCCCTACCCTGAGACCCTGCCCCTGCCCCACCCCTTCTCAGAGGCCCTGCTCTCACTCACTCCATCCCCCCCCCTCCATCGCTCGCTCTCCCGCACCCTCACTCACTTTCGCTGGGTTGGGGCAGGGGGTTGCGGTGCATGAGGGGGTGAGGGCTCTGGCTGGGGGTGCGGGATCTGCGGTGGGGCTGGAGCCAAGGGGGTTGGAGTGTGGGAGAAGGCTCAGGGCTGGGGCAGGGGGTCAGAGTGTGGGAGGGAGTGCGGCCTCTGGCTGGGTGTCTGCGCTGGGGACAAGGATGAGAGGTTTGGGATGCAGGAGGGTGCTCTGGGCTGGGGCCAAGGGGTTTGGAGTGTGAAAAGGGGCTCAGGGCTGGGGCAGGGTGCTGGGGTGCAGGTGGGTGTGCAGGGTCTGGGAGGGAGTTAGGGTGTGGAAGGGGGTTCTGACCCAGCCAAAGGGACCGGGCTGTGGGCTCCAGCCAGGCAGCGCTTACCTCAGGCGGCTCGCGGTCGGCAGGGCAACAGGGCTAAGGCAGGCTCCCTGCCCGCCCTGCCTCTGGGATGCTCCTGGAAGCGGCTGGCATGTCCAGCCTCTAGGCAAAGGCATGGTCAGGCAGCTCAGTGTGGTGTGCATTGCTCACATCCATAGGTGGCACCCCCCGCAGCTCTCATTGGTCTTGGTTCCCAGCCAATGGGAGCTGCAGAGCTGGCACCTGAGGTGAAGCAGCACATGGAGTTTCCTTGGCCACACCCACACCTACGGGCCAGACATGCCAGTCACTTCCAAGAGCAGCGTGGAGCCAAGGCAGGCAGGGAGCTTGCCTTAACCACACTGCACTGCCGACGGGATTTTTAACAGCCCGATCAGCAGTGCTGACTGGAGCCACCAGGGTCCCTTTTCGACCTGGTGTGCTGGTCGAAAACTGGGCGCCTGGCAACCCTACGAACTAAACAAGTGACAGACCCAACAGGGCAGGGCCCTGCAGAAGTGGGTGGACAATAGCACCATAGATAGGGAGCTGTACGGAGTGGGCAGGGAGGTCAGTGACTCATGATAAGGGAACAAGAGAGAGTCACAGAGAGCCAGCAAAGGAGAGCGAGTGGAGCAACCGGGAGCGGATGAGCTATGGGAACCCAGTAACCCCGCATCACACAGTCCTGAGATCAGCCACAGAGGGAGCCATGAACAGCATCAGCCTGGGAAGTTCCTGGCAGCCCCTGAGCTAGGGAGAAGGCGGCAAATACTGTGGGGTGACTGCAGCTGATTGTACGGTGGAAGATTTTCCAGTTCAGTCCTGAGGCAAAGCCCAGTGTGAGCTCTGCACAGCCCAGATGATGGTGGCACTGCCTCGCAGCAGGCAAAGGAGTGCAGAGCTCAGAGGTCAATGGCTTTTCCTTTTCAGGCTACCCTTGACTACCGCTGCCCTAGTGAGTACTCAGCCAGTGCATTCACCTGCTTTGGAGGTGGGCCTCTTTCATTCACGCAACCGTACTGGGGAACAGCATCTAGTGACTCTTCGTACCAGGGTCTCTCTTGTACGGGAAGACTTGGGGCTTGCACAAAAAGAGGAAAGGGGGGCTTGGGATACTGCTGTGATCATGTGTGTGAAAATCTGAGTGAAGCCATAGCCAGGTGGGCAGGGCATTATTCCCATCACATACTTTTCCTGAACCATCAAAGCGAAGAGCCAAGTTACACCATCCCACAAAAGAGACTATTACTGTTAAAAGTGTTTTTTTGTATGTGTGCACTCATCTAGATTAAATAACAAAGAGTCCTGTGGCACCTTAAAGTATTAGAGCATAAGCTTTCGTGGGCTAATACCCACTTCGCCGGATGCATACAGTGGAAGTATCCAGGGGCAGGTATAAATAGGTAGGCAAGAACCAGGTGGGAGATAACAGGGTTAGTCCAATGAGGCTGAACCAGCTTGAATTGGAGGTGTGAAAGCAAGAGAAGAGAAACTGTTCTTGTAGTTAGCTAGCCATTCATAATCCCTATTCAGTCCTGAGTTGATTGTATCAAATTTGCAAATGAATTGCAGCTCTGCAATTTCTGTTTGCAGTCTGGTCTTAAAAATTTTTTTGCTGCAATACAGTGACTTTTAAATCTGTAACTGTGTGTGCAGGGAGATTGAAGTGGCTAGCTAACTAAAAGGACAGTTTCTCTTCTCTTGCTTTCACACCTCCAATTCAGCTGCTAGAGGAATACCTCACTCTCTCTGATTAGAGATAACAAGCTGGTTCAGCCTCATTGGACTAACCCTGTTATCTCCCACCTGGTTCTTGCCTACCTATTTATACCTGCCCCTGGATACTTCCACTGCATGCATCCGATGAAGTGGGTATTAGCCCACAAAAGCTTATGCTCTAATACTTTAGTCAGTGTTTAAGGTGCCACAGGACTCTTTGTTACTTCTGCAATCCCAGACTAACACAGCTACCCCTCTGATTCTAGATTAAATAGTTTAGCATCTCTGTTCATCTGGGTGTAGGAAGTAGTGTAAGGATTGCTTCAGTGTATTTTACCGTCTTTCAGCTGCTTAGTATATTTTGAAACCTGTTAAGCTTCCTCACATTTTTAGGCTGTTCCTGAGAAAGATAAATCTGTTTTGTTTGATTTGGTGTTTTGTATGTGCCCCCTTTTTAACAGTTTCATTCAATATAAAGCTACTACTCCAGTTAGGGATGTGTTACTTATTGGGAGTCTGTCTAGAAGCAGGTGGGAGCTCTCCACCTCACAGATGGATCTGACATGGGAAAGAGGAGTGATTGGGGAGGAGGTACAGTGAAGAGAGAGCAAAGTGATTTGGAAGCTTCTTTGTCATAATTTCCATTGTTCAGGCTCAATCCCGTGGTCTCATGAGTAGTTCTAAGGTCCCTTAAGAGGGAGGATAATTGGGTTGCAGCCTTAGACCCAACCCCAACGTATTCTGGAGACCCAGTAGCCAGGGCCCTGCAGGTGTAGTCTCACTAGGTAAATTGGGGGAAGAAAGTCCCTTGGAGTTTACTACTATCCCAATCCATCCTACAGGCAGGGAACAAAACCTAGCCTGTTCCTCTGGGTAATGCTGAGAGTAAGGAGACACAAGTGGCATCTCATCCCACCAAGATAAATTAGAGTGGATTAGGGTCCCATTTAAAATACCCCTGTCCCTAACCCCATTGTACTTGGAATGCTCCTTTTGAGCTGATCAGTAAGAACTCCATCCAAGATTACATCAAATCCCTCTTGAAGGCCGTCCCTGCTGTGACACCTACATGGAGCCAGCCAACCAATGACGGTTTTGCTTATGCGTCAGAAGAACTGGTCGGAAAACACTGAAACTTTTTCCAGGAAGGATGTCTGAATTTTTTCTTCCACTTTAATGCTTCATTTGGGATCAGCTGATTTAACTTACCAATAATTTTACAATTAATTTTACAAATCTCTCCAGCACTTATATTGTCCCCATCACCATAATAGCGGAGCATGTCACAGTCTTTAATGGAGTTCACCTCACAATGCCTCTCTAAGCTACGGTGCTGGGCAATGCTATTATCCCCATTTTAAAGATGGGAAACTGAGGCACAGAAAGGCTAAGCAACTTCCTCAAGGCACGGGAAATCTGTGGCAGAGCAGGGACTTGAATCCAAATCTCAAGCTCGTGCCCTAGCTACTGGACCATCTTTCCTCACTAAAGAGATATTTGGAGCCATCATGAACTACCAAATTGTTTAACAGACACCCCTACAACCTCATGACTTTTTTGCCCTTGTTCTCATCCCTGTCTTTGTTTGTCATGCTTATTTGTTGCATCTTGCCCCATATTAAATTCTAAGTTCTTTGGAGCAGGGACTGTCTCCAACTATATGTCTGCCGAGCACCCAGCACAATGGAGCCCTGTTCACAATGGGGGCATCTAAGTATTTCCATAGTATAAATAAGATCATTGTTAAAAGGATCCAGATATTCAATTGGAGTATATCAGCAGACCATGAAGTCAGTGGAGCTACACAGATTTCCACCAGCTGAGAATCAGCCCCAACATCTGCAAAGTGTTTTGAGATCCTCAGTTGAAAGGTTCAATGGAAGTGTAAAGTCTTACTATAAAGAGGCAAAGTCCTGTTATTGCTATGGTATGTTGCACTGCTTGTTAATAGTGCCATTATCCAAATACACAGGATGCTGTTAATGCATTTTACTGTCTAGTATTGAAGCTGGGGACCATTATTTCCAGTGGAAAGGCAAGGCCAGTTCACATGACATGATTTAAACCTCTGTCGTGAAGCATGCATAAGCTGCAGTGGGTCATAAATCTTAACAGGATGCTGTCAACTAGAAAAGGACCAAAATTAAAACCATTTATCTGAACTCCCCTCCATCAACTCCCACCCCCATCACCCCACCAATTTGGGGGAGATGGATAAAATGAAGTCTACTTCCAAAACACCTCTGGATTCAGTAAGCAGAGCCAAAACCCAAGCATCCCTGTTTCTGCACATCTCCCCCGTCGGTTTGTTCAAGCCCACCCAGGACTTCATGATTTTCACTATGCTGCACAGCACAGCCACTAGCACTGACAGAACTTGGATCCTCCTCTTGCTCCCAAAGCACAGGCCTCAAGCACCCGAGTTAAATCACAATCGGTTTTCAGTGTTGGGACTATAGATTCTATGACACACAGTTGTATGTGTCATGGAGCAGGTCTGATGCCATTCAGTAGCAACCAGTAGCTCATATACACCATAGCCTGTGCTTTCTGATACAATTGGGAATGAGTTTAGGGGACAAAAAAAAAACAAATAAAAGAGTAGTCGCCATGTGGACAAAGACTGGTTTGAAGAGGTCACCCTGCTGGCCCCACAGCAATGCTGCCCTAAAATGTTTTTCCTTAGCTGTGCAAACTACTGATATTATGATTAGTCAGGCTGATTAACAAATGAGGAAGTAAACAAAACAACAAAAACGGGGAATCATCCTGGCCCTTGCAAAGGCTTAGACGCCCAGGGAAACGTGGTTGCCAACATGAAAGCAGACAACATCAACAGGGAAAGAAGAGTCTTATGTAGCCTTCTGGAGACCAACACTATGGGCCTAGACTGAGTCTTAAAACAATGAGCAATAACAAAATGAAAATGTTTTAAGGGAGTGGAGAGTAACAATATCACTTTAAGAAATTCAGCTGTAGTAATAACCCTAGCACCCTTCATCCAAACAACAGGCCAAATTCAGAGAATTTGACCCAATGAGGACTTCAGAATTTGGTTCTATATACATACAGGAATCATTAAGCCACAGCAGTGCAGCTCCTTCTGGGGTGGAGGGCATCAGCTAGATGGCACAATGCATAATAATAGGGAGATGGAAATTTCAGCCAAGGACACCAGGGTTAAAAGTTACCACAAAATCTTTAATATCAGCACAGAGCAAACAAGACCTCTGTTTTCTAGGTCTCATCCATGCTCAGTAGATTACATGATACTCTGTTTATCTGAGGATTTATCAAGCATAAAAGGCACAGCTGATGCTGCTGAGTGGATTGAGGAGTCTGCCTCATCTCACTCACACCAGTTTTTGCATGGCTATAACTCAACTGACTCCAAAAGAGTTACTCCTGTATTACACCAACACACATGCAAAGCGAATCAGACCAACGTGTTGCAAACGTGCTTACACAGCTAAGCTGATCCCACCATCACAGGAACAGCAGCTTTGAACACAGCCCGACACCCCCATGCAGTCTGTTTGGGAGATTATGAGCAAATAACAGTTAGGGTGAGGAGACATTTTACATTTCCCAAACTCTCCACACCACCTGCACTTTGGCAGCTATAATGCATTTGTTTCATCTATAGTGTTCTCTACCACTTCGCACCCTTGAGATTTTGAAGGGAGATCAAGAAAGTAGCTCTCAGGTCTGCAATTATAACTGAGACAGTTTTTAAAAGGGGCAGAAGGGATACGTTTTGTTCCCTGATTATGACACTCACTCTCTCTCATACACACTGACCCATCTTTCAAATAGCAAATGGGTACAAACAAATGCATCAAAAGAGATCATTTTGGCCGAACCACTGCTTAGTGTTCAGACTCCAAAGGCAACTTAGAACTCCTCATCTCCTGATCTGGGATCTTTGACAAAGGGATGTAGATAAGGGGAAAATTACATTAGGAACAGAGCTGGCATTTGTACATAAAAAAGAGAATCTACGAAGAAAAAAAAGACAAGCTATAAAGGAAGTTAAAGGAAACAAGGCATCCCTCATTTATATTTGATCAATATGTGATTAACCATAGTTAACCATTAATTCATCTGCTGTGCATTGGAACTGCTATTCAAAGTTGGAGAGCATTTAATATTATATATTGCCACTGCTCAGCCTAAATTGTTTTTTTTCCTTTAAATGTACACAATATTACAAATTTAATTTAAAGCTGTTTGAATCAGTCTGTAAAAAAGATTTGATTATACCTGAGTGTTCTGGCCCCAGTTTTTCCGTATCTCAGTAATCTTGGCGGTAATTGGCTGATTAGCTCCCTCACACTCCATCTCTGCCTCAGTTTCCATGGTAATGTTACAGGAGCTATTATAGATGAGAACTTCATCTCTTTCCACTTTAGGGCTGAAACGAGAGGGGAGGTTAAATGGGGTGTCATCAATCTTAATGAAATGCAATTATTTTTACTCTTATTAATCATTGCAAGCCATTAGCTTGTGGCAACTCCTGCCCACCATTTGTCAAACTTTGCAAATTTTGTTTCCATTCTTTTATTGTTGATTTGTTTCTCCTCACCCTTTATCTGCACACCCTCCTGATGACAATACATGCAGTAAATATCTCTCAGTGATGCCTTTCAGCTTCACAAAACAGTTATAAATACTAGCAAATGCTCTTCCAGGACGGGGGAAAGGAGGTAAGCGCAGACAAGGACTGTGAGAGTCAAAGATGGAAGCATACACCGAGCAGGGTTTGTCTGAATTCTCCCCCACCCCCACCCCTTTCCCTATCTTATTCACACTTAGCAATGGGGAATGAATAACTTGCTACTCCCTTAGGGCAAGCGGAGAAATTGGAAAACCACGCAACTGGCTAACTGGTCCCTAATTCCAACTGTGAAAAAATGAGCTCATTTAGGGTTCCAATTCCTGCTCCCCAGCTGATTGCAATGATGCTTTGTTGCTAGCACTGGAACATTAACTTAGTAAATTAATTAAACTTACTTAACAGCCCAGACTAAGCAGATTCGATATATGTGCCAGTTATACTAAGACACTTGATCCAAAGGCTTATGTCACACAGAGAGGGGGACCAGCAAAGGTAAGAGGTAAAGGGTGTTCTTATTGGGTCTTGCTGCTGACAGCTGCTCACTTTGGTAGCATTTTACTATGGGGAGCTATAAGGATCTGATCCAAAATCCCTTGAAACCAATGGAAAGTCTCCCAGTTCACTTAACTGAGCCCGGTTAAGATCAGGTCCAAGAAGCAGACGTCCCATTTTAATGCCTGGACAAAATTTGCATTCCTTTCCCCAACTCTCCTCCTTTCCTGCCCTTCCCACCCAAAAAATTCAGTGAATTTGTTGGCGGGTTTGGGCGTGAAATTAGATCTGATGTCAGAACAACGAAGCACCCAATTTATCCACAAACCCATCCCAACACAGGCAGCAGCACTACTCAACCTCAACCCAAAGGCAGTCTATTTCAGTCACCGTACCTATTACAGAGAAGTCAACTCAGTGTCTGGGCCTGATTCCCCACTGCCTTTCACCTCGTACAGTCATTTACACCAAAATGCTTCCCATCTGAATTGGTCATACCATACACCCATGGTACACAGATCTAAATGGTGACAGGAGCCACAAGGCAATGGCGAATCAAGCCTGCTAAGTCCATTCAATCTAGTTGGCAGTGGCTTTTGTGATGTAGGTATGTAGTCACTGGGAATTTGTATGGAGATAACCCAATTCTTTTCTCTCATGAAATTCAAAAATAACGGTCAGAGTTTAAGCTGATGTAACTTGCATGATGGGGGGCGGGGGCTAAAAAGAGAGAAGCTACAACATTGTTCTACGATGCATGTAGGGCCAGATTGATGAAAATGCCAAAGCAAGTTAGTGGCTTACTCCAAGTGAAATCAACTCATCTGAAAATCTGGCCCTTACCTTGCTTGGGAGTACCAGGATCCCAACCAGCTGATGAATCTGCAGTTTTCAAACCATGCCATTGTGCAAGGAGACAGCAGCCATGGCAGTGGGTTTGGGGGGATGTTTGTTTTATTGCCATTTGTTAGCACAATAGGCGGTGTATTAAAGACAGAGCGTGTTTAAAAAACGGTGGCAGGTACTGGAGCCATTTTAACAATGATTTTGTATTTATCTATTTGAATAAATCTTTTCCTCTACCACATCAACAACAGAAAGTCAGCCTTAAAGAACAGCATTAGCTCTGTGATAGCAACACTTTGAGAACTATTCTTGTCCTGTATAGTAATTCAGTGGGCTGGGGTTATCTTTCTAGGCTGCATCATATTTTCTGCTGCAAGAAAAAAAAAATCCTTTAAATAACCAATATCTTTATAGGGAGATGGCTATATCCAATGCTATAAACAAAGTAAGGGCTTGATTCAGCTTGCATGGAAGTCGATGAGGCTCTCACAAGAGACAGGAATGGCGGTTTAATCTGATCTTACATTGGGAATTAATTTATAGGTAATGAACATACTCTGTATGGTCCTAGGTTAACCACAACGGTAACCATTACTTCTATTCTTGGCACCTCACTGCTGGACAATGATTAACGAAATGGAGAGCTTAAAGAAGTGCAACAAAATAATGAGAGCTGGAGGGACAAACTGAAGGTTAAGGGTCACATCCTGATCCCACTGACATCAATTGCAAAACGTTCATTCTGTTCAATGAAAGCTGGATTTGGCACTAAGAGATAAGCACATATGGGTCTGACAGTCCTCATGGTTTCACTAGTGTAAGTCAGGAGTAAGTTCATTGAAGCCAGTGTGAAACTGCGGTGTGAAAAGAAGCAATCACTAGAGGAAGACGACAATTAGAGCTGGATAGGAAATGGCTGTCAAGTCCCACAAAAACTCTGAAAATTTTTGTGGGACTTTCACAAACAGATTATCAGGAAAAAAAAACAGATCAGGTAAATCAAAATGTTTTGGTTCATTAATTTCACAAGCTTTTGTTTCAAATTGTGACTTTTTTATTTATAACCTTTTTTAAAGTATACATTAACTAAAATTTAGAGACAAAGGTATTTTGAACAGGAAAATGAAACATTTTGTTTTGAAAATGTTGAAACAGGTCATTTCAACAAATTGGAATTTTGGAATTGGGAGATTCTTTATAATTGACCCTCTCCCACATATAATTTCGGGTTCCACAAATTACATTTTCCAGCAAGCCAAGTTTTGTCAGGAAACACTCGAGTATCTCTAATAACAAATCTATAATACTGGAAGAGTGTAAGTGTAGCCCACACATCTCCTGGCTGTGGTTTTCTGTCCCATCTAGTGGCACTGAGACCACTTAGAGAGAGAGGATGAGTCGGTCCCAAATAACTGACTATTCCCTTAGCTAATAGCCAACTGGATTTTAGCTTACGTAGTAGACTCTCATGCATTTAGCTCCAGAGGCTCTAGGTTTGATCCTGCCTACGGACAACTAGGGTCTGTCGGTGTTTTATAAGCACCAAATGGAGAAAGGCATTATTTAGCATAGTAAACAGGGATGTGAACTTGCAGCAATGGGATGAAACTATGGCCCTGTCTACACTATAAAGTTAGGTTGGCTTGACCAAATCACTCTTGGCTGTAGGGTGACCAGATAGCAAGTGTGAAAAATTGGGACAGGGGGTGGGGAGTAATATGAGCCTATATAAGAAACAGAACCAAAAATCGGGACTGTCACTATAAAATCAGGAATCAGAGGGGTAGCCGTGTTAGTCTGGAATTGCAGAAATAACAAAGAGTCCTGTGGCACCTTAAAGACTAACTAAAGTATTAGAGCATAAGCTTTCGTGGGCTAATATCCACTGCGTATCGACGAAGTGGGTATTAGCCCACGAAAGCTTATGCTCTAATACTTTAGTTAGTCTTTAAGGTGCCACAGGACTCTTTGTCGCTACTATAAAATCAGGACATCTGGTCACCCTACTGGGCTATGAAAAAATTCACACCCTGTGTGATGCAGTTAAGCTGACCTAAGGGGTGACATAGACACTCTTGGGTCAATGGAAATGACAGTAGCCCCACTTTTGTGGGGCATTTATAACTAGACTAGACGTGTCATAAAAGAATTATATGAGTTGGCAGGAAGTGACACTGGATGACCTCAAAGGTCTTTTCTCCCATTCTGGATTCTATAAGCCAAACACTGAAGCCCTGACTAAGTTCCTGATTCTCTAGTGCCTTGTGTGGACAAACCCACTAAAGTAGAGATGGTAGGCTTGATTCTTCTCTGACACCACTGTAAACCAGGCATAGAGCCACTGGAGCATCCACATTATTGAAATTACCCAGGTGTAAACCAGGTGTAAGAGAGAGAAGAATCAGGATCCTATTTGTTTTCGTCTATCAAGTGTCTAGAATAATCTGGTGCTATGTAAATCAGAAATAATAAAAAACACAACAGCACAGATCCTCAGCTGGTGTAAATGCGTAATAGCTCCAGGATTAGTCCCAAGGAATCTGATTCTCTTCTGACCGCACTGACTTTATACAAATGCAAATCAATTGACTCCAGGGAAGTTACTCTGATTTAGACTGATGTGAGCAAGAAGAGACTCAAAGCCCAGAAACCACAAACCAGGCTAGTTTCATGTGGTTTTCGGATTTTGGAAAAACATTTGCACAATGGCAGTCTTGTCCTCCTTGTTAAATGCATACTGAAATGCCTGCTGCTCTCACCATGGGGTTTAAGTAACTCCCATTGATTAACTTGTATCTCGCAACAGGAGAACACGAGGCTAGCTCTTGAGCTGGTGTAAATCAGCATAGAGCCGCTGAAATCAATGGAATGATGCCAATTTACATCAGTTGAGAGTTTGGTCCATAGTTTACAGAAAATCTTGGGCAATAACCTGGTTATGTTCTCTTTATCTTTTTTGGTTAGGAAAAAGGATTTAAGAAAAACAAATGGGAAAGTTTCATTCTCTTATTCTTTTCTTTCCACCCCTTCCCACCCACACCACAAACTTATAGGACTAAATTCTTTGCAGGTGTAAACTGGTGTAGTTCCATTAACGTCAATGGAGTAGTTCCAATTTACACCAGCAAATTTGGCCCATGGTTTCCAAAGCCTAAAGCTACAATAACTGTTTGTGCACCCTTGTTGAGTAAACAGCATACAGCCTGCCAGATCCTCTGCGACTTTTTACCCACGAATCTCTTTGGAGAGGTGAAGGGGGAAAAAAATCCCTTCTGGTTTTCATAATGACTAATCTTTTCCCCCCTTAGCATTCACCAGATGTTGCTTTGGATCAGAAGATAAATATTAAAATCTAAAGAGGAACAAAGAGGGCTGTTTACTAGATGGATTTTCTGAGGTCTCTTGAATGCCTTAAAAGACGTGGGGGGCAGATGTTTTGATACGCTCGCTGAATGGATTTCACAACCCAGTGGAGCACACCAACCTAGGAAATAGAAATCCACCTTCTCCTTAGCCCAACTCTGCAAACATTAAGTGTCTTCTGGGAGATGCTGAGCAGCATCAGGCCCACTCTGCTGTGGGACAGAGCCAGGGCTAACCTGAAAAAGAGGCCAGAAAAATGTGTCTGGGATGAGTTGACTTTTGCCTTGTGATCCAGCAGAGAATCGACGTCACACAGGTATATGTAAGGCATGGCTCCTGCTAGGCTGTACGCTCCTGATGTGATATGGACATCACACTGGATGTATGTGGCCCCAGCTCCTTTGCAGTCTTCTGAAGGATGCGTCAGGCCACAGAGAACAGCCAAGGCTGCTGCAAAGACAGAAGTAAAAAAACACTCACCCACATAAGCATTGGCATGGATGCAAGTTAAAACCATACGCTGTGCCACTGAAGTCAATGGGAGTTTAGCTATTGTCTTCCATGGCAGAAAGGTCATGATTATTTTCCCAGCCAAACCCTTTGGGAACCACAACCCTCCATCCTCACAATCAATATGATCAATTTATTACTCTTCACATTGGGTTTGATCTCTTTTATCTGTGTGGATAATTATGATCCTTTGTGCAGTATCTATCCAGATGCTCTTTAGAATAAAGTGACCCCACGTGGGAGACAAAAGCAAGCCAGTGATTAGTTAAGGGGATGGGTGTAACTGCTGCCTGGAGGAGATGGGCCATTGTTTGCTTGCTTCAGCACAGCAGTACAGTATGTGCTCAGATCCTCAATTGTTCGGCTGAAAGGGAACATTCTCTGCACTGTTGTTCCTGTGGCTGGATGGGCACTTCAGGAAGAGAGCATTGTGCTCAACACACTGAGGGTCTGAGTGGGCTAATGCAATTCACCTTTCCCCGTTTGGAGACCTAGGTTCACATTGGGGAAAGCTGTTGAAATAGAAAGTGCAAACTTCACCGGGAAATGTTGTCTGGTGATAAAGTTCACTGCAGATTTTAAGCGCAGTGACAGCATCAACAAAGCTGTGCAAGCTTTTCAAAGGAATGGGTTTGCAGTGGATTTGGAGCTTTTGCTTGGAATCTGTGTGAAACTCGAGGCTTTGCATGACTTTACCTCAATGGGTTTGGGGGTTTTATTAATTTGCTTTAAGAGGTTTGTTTGCTTTTTAAAGGATGGGTTTTGTGAGCTGAAAGTCGGGTGGGAAGAGGTTTATGGGCCTACAGGAACAGAAACCAGAGAACAACATTCATTCAAAACCCTGAGAGTTTCATATACCTCTGGGAAGATCTCCACCATGCTAGCACTCATCAAACAACAAATAGCTGAAAGGAAGGATGGTCTTGCACCAGTGATTGTTTGTATTTCTATGGCTATAAGAAGCTCTCATCGGAAATCAGGACCGGAGCTGGTTGCAAATTTTTCAGTGAAACTTTTTTGTTGTTAAAAATGTTGATTTGTTGAAACTGAAACTTTTCACATCAAAGGGCCAGTTTTGACAAATTTCTTGACTTGAAAAACATGTTGAAAAAAGTTTAAATTGCCCCTTCTGATGTTTTCAAAACAAAACATTGTTCAAAGGGAATTTTCAGTTCAAAATTTAAGCTAATTGTACTACAAATAATTATTTTAATTAAAAAAGTTGAAAGTGGACCATTTTGAAATTATCAAAACACACTTGATTGACCAAAAAAATCAGATTGTCGGTTTGCAAATGTTTTTGAAATTTTGATTTTTTAATCCAAAGTTGGGATGAGAAAAATGTCTAAAATCTGGAAAACATTCATGGGACGAGAAAAGCATTTCCTGCCCAGCTCTCAGCAGGATACCATTGTTGTAGGATGAGTTCAAACATATAAACTAAGAAATCCGTGCCTCAGAGTTTATCGCAATCCAGGTATAAAACAAGAGACAACGTAGATAAAAGCATTGCCAACAGATCGAGGGAAGTGATTATTCCCCTCTATTCGGCACTGATGAGGCCACATCTAGAGTATTCCATCCAGTTTTGGGGCCCCCATTACAGAAAGGATGTGGACAAATTGGAGAGAGTCTAGCGGAGGGCAATGAAAATGATTAGGGGGCTGAGGCACATGACTTATGAGGAGAGGCTGAAGGAACTGGGCTTATTTAGTATGTAGCAGAGAAGAGTGAGAGGGGATTTGATAGCAGTCTTCAACTACCTGAAGGGGGTTTCCAAAGAGAATGGAGCTCGCCTGTTCTCAGTGGTGGCAGATGACAGAACAAGGAGTAATGGTCTCAAGTTGCAGTGGGAGAGGTCTGGGTTGGATATTAGGAAAAACTATTTCACTAGGAGGGTGGTGATGCAGTGGAATGGATGGCTGGGATGATTTAGTATTGGTCCTGCTTTGAGCAGGGGGTTTGACTAGATGACCTCCTGAGGTCTCTTCTAACCCTAATCTTCTATGATTCTATGAAGATAGAGAATAAAGTAGCAATGAGAAAATACTGATCAGCATAAGGAGCAGTGGTCAAAGCACACCAGCTGCATAACCGTTGTTTAGGGTTTTTTAAGACATCATGGCAGAGGAGAGTTTTCAGGAAAGATTTTAGGAAAAACAATGAGGTGGCTTTTCAGATGTTTACATGGAGTTTTTCCCATATGTTTTTCCCATGCTTTCTACCAGCATGGTAGAAAGCACAAAGATGCTTGTTTAAAAATGTACTAATGGGTGATGGAAGCTGGGGTCATTGGCAGAGTAATGGAGTGCAGATGAGAGTAATCAATGCCTTGATGAGAGATGATGGGTAGGATGGGGGTGGGGAATCGTAGAGAAGGGTTGCAGACCAAGCTGGATGAGCAAGCACCTCAAATAGGTGAGTAAGAGAAAGCAGAAACCCTATAAGGAATGGACGATGGGAGGAATCAGCAAGGAGAGCTACCTCTTGGAGGCCAAAGAGTGTAGGGATAAAGTCAGAACTGCCAAAAGCCAAGCAGTGCTGGACCTTACAAAGGGAATTAAAACCAATAGTAAAAGGTTCTATAGCCATATAAATAAGAAGAAACCAAGGAAAAAAGAAGTGGGACCACTAAGCACTGAGGATGGGGTGGAGATTAAACATAATCTAGGCATGGCTCAACACCTAAACAAATACTTTGCCTCGGTTTTTAATGAGGCTAACGAGCTTATGAGTATGGCAGGGTGGCTAATGGCAACAAAGATACGAAGGTAGAAAGAATAACTGATAAGGTAACCTAATGTATTCCTTTCAGATGCTGACCGTACTTGCAGTTACTGTGTTCACCACCTTAACCATTTGTCATACAATTTGGAAGTCCATCACACAAAATCCCTCAGATAAGCAGGTATGTTAACAATACACCCTCCTCTAGTACAGTATGGTTCAATAGTGCCTCCCTGGTGCTGTTTTCCTCCAGTCTGGTCAAATCACAGTCTCTATGTTTAGTGTTGCTGGAGTCTCCATCAAATCCTCTTCCTCCTGTCTTTCCTCTGGTATGCCCCAACATTGCCTGCTTCTAACAACTCTGGCTCAGGATTCTCCCACTGTAGAACCCTAAGATATGTGTTGTTCAGATTGTCCTTAGAGATTTATTTTATTTTCCTGAGGTGCCTCTGGTTTTGCATCACTATCAGTTCATTGTCCCCATTTGTACATGATATGATCGTTGGTTTCCTGGCTGCACCACTGTAGCTGTGTGCCACAACTGAGCCTGTTTTGTTAATGGTTGTATATAAATTTTGTCACCCTGCTTCAGATCCAGCAGATCTCTTGCAGGTTTGTTGTAGTAACACACTTGTCTTTTCTGGTTTTTTTTTCTGTAGTTCACCATATGAAGCACCTGGCTCTAACAACCTTCCGATTGTCGGCAACAGTGTCTTCATTCTCTGGCCCATCAATCTCTGGGCTGGAGTTGAATTTAAGCCTTTTGAGGAAGTAATTCCTGTGATCTAGTAGTGCCAAGTATGGGTGAGCCTCTGCAGCTTTTTTGCAGTTTCTTAGCAGTTTTCATGGCTGATTCCACTTTGCTGTTGCTTTGGGGATACCCTGAAAAGAGGTTATGTGGTCAAAATCCCAGTCATTATTGAACTCCCAGAACTCTCTTGAAGCAAACTGTGATCCATTATCGGAACACACAATATCCAGTTTCCCATGCCATGGAAAATGTACTTTTATCTTCCATATGACTGTTCTGGATCCTGTGTATGGTAAATAGTGTATCTCAGAAACTGGAAAAATAGTCTACAATTATTGTGTATCTTTTGTCTTCAAAGGTAAACAAATCCACCCCCTTCTTTGCCCATGGTCTTCTGGAACTTCATGTTGCCACAGGGTTTTTTTCAGTTGATGGTCTTCCCAGAATCTCCGTTCATCATATCTTTTCATGAACATTCATAATTGCTCATTCATTCTTGACTAGTGTGTAGTCTCTCTGGCTCACCTTAAGCAACCGTGCATTCCCAGATGTGATGAATGAACTTGGTGCATAATCTCATTCCTAAAAGCTGCTGAAATAACTTTTTTCCCCCAAAAAATAATGTCATTTTGTGCACATAACTCATCTCTTATCTGAAAGAGTCATGTTATCTTTTTAGGCGCTTGGTCTTTTTTTGCTGGCCATCCACAAAGGATCATGAGTTTCAATGACTGAGGCATTCTTTCTTGCTCTGTACCTTTCTCAGCCTTTTGTCCAAGATATGCATGTACTGTACCATATTTACTGTCTCCACCTCAGCCTCTTTGGATTCCTCACAGACATGCACAGCTCAAGGGGTCCACCAGCACCAACTCTCTGCCTGCGCAGTACTGCAATCACATCATTATCCGCTGCAAGTGCTTTGGTGCATTGAGTAATGGCCTTATCCAAACACTTCTGAGAGGTTTGCGGTCAGACAGTATCTCTACAGTATGATCATAAATGAACTGGTGGAATTTTTCCACCCCAAAGAGTATTGCTAACAACTTTTTCAATATGAGCAGAGCCCTTCTCTGACATGGACAATGCACTGCTGCAAATAGAACAGATTGTCCCCTTTACAGCATGTTATCACCTGAGCCCGACTTGGACAAGCATCAGGGGTTCATCTGCACTGTAATATTTCAAAATGGGAGCCTTCCCAATAATCTTTTATTTTCCAGAATGCTTGCTCTTTTTGGTCCATCCACTCCTATGAGGTGTCTCAATGTGTCAGCTGTCTCAGGGTCTCACAAATCTCAGACAGATGGTTGAAAAACTTTCCCAAATAACTGACCATGCCCAGGAGTTTTTGGACTCCTTTAACTTCACTGGGTTTTGGCATTTCTCTAATTGCCCTTGTTTTCTCTGGGTGTACTTTCAGGCTTTCAAAGGTCAACAAAATTCAGTGGATGGCACCTCAGTTACTCTCAACTTGATACTGTCCAAGTTCAATTTAATATTTTTTTCTCTGCATCTCTGAAAAAAAAAATATAGCAATGTATTGTCATGATCTCATTGAGCTTGTTCTGGATCATCATCCTTTCCCATTATCAACAAAACTGCTATTGTCCAGATTCCCATGAAGCTCTCCAATACTTGGCTCTGACTGCTCTGGAATACCTCTGAACTGATTCTCCTTAACCATCAGTATCTCCCAAATGGAGTTGCACAGGTTGTCAAGTTAACTGAATTTTTCATCCAGTTCAGTGTGCCAGAATCCATTTTTCATATTGCATTCTGTAAAAAGTCTCTCTTTATACAGATTTGATAATATGCCCTCAATTGTAGGCAGAGGGGAATGGCTCCATTTCAAAGCTTTGGTTAAAGTCTTAGGGTCGGTGCATATTCCCAGCTTTTCAGGTGACTTTCTTACCACTACAAGACTGCTTTTCCAGTTTGTGCTCTTCTCTACAGGATGAATAATTCCACAGTTCTGTAACCTCTGCCGTTCATCTTTCAGTGGCTGTAGTAATGTAGTAATATAATTCTTTTTTCGGCAATTTAACTGGCTTCACACTGGTGTCAATCTATGTTTTATAAACACCATCTAACTGTCCAGCTCCCTGAAACATACCTTGATACTCCCTCTGTATCATCTCCTAGTCTAAGGTAATATCATCCAAGGTATCTTAGTGCTATCCACTTTCATTATGTTCTGGAATTGTACTTTTATCCAGTTCATGGCTTAGGCAGAGTCTTACTGCCCAGAAGCAATACTGCTGTCTCATCACCTATGGCCACAAAGTCCAGTCTGTATTATTTTTCCCTTGGATTTCCTAATTTCATTTTACATTTCCCCAATGGGTTTTAATGTGATCGGGTTGTATACTGTTAACAGCTGGTTGGTCTCTTCCAACCATATGTCTGGGTTTACCAGACTGTAGCATGGGTTGTAACATTATCCCAATCAATCTAATTGAAATTGTATCACTTTCTTCCCAAATAACCTGGCTGCATACAACTGTTTCTGGTGCTTACGAGGGTCTTCTTGCACTGTGTTTACCATATGTTTGGCCACTCATACAATGTCCTCATACTCACTGTTGCTCTCTTTAGTTACTGTGTGTACCCTGAATTTGCTTTTCTTCTCTCTGAAAAACAAGCAAACACTTGGCTGCAAGATGATTAAATTTTGTCAGTGATCTGGCATTTTTCCCCGCAACCTAGACACTTTTCTTTCTGTCTTTCACATTTTGTCCCGCAGGATTGGCATGTGTCTGTAGCATTGTCATCTGCTGATGTTGTTCTGGTTTTGATTTCTCTTTTTAATGTATTACATGGACAAAGCTTTTTCTCAAAGTCAAGTCAGCTTCCCTCAGCAACCTCTCTAATACTTGTGAGTCTCATATCTGGGCACACTATCCGGTCTCTTATCAATGAATCTTTAATATTTCCAAAACTGCATCTGGCTGCTAGCACTTTCAAATCAGTGTTTTATTCATCTATATCCTCTCCAGCTGCTTGATCCCAAGATGAGAAATGCTATCTTTCTACCATATCTTTCTTCCTGGGGTTAGAGAGAATACCAAAACAGCCCGTTATTGCTTTTAAGGTGTGCTGAGCTTGGGAAATTTCCACGCAGTATCACTAACCTCTCTCCTTTTTTCTCGAATCAGGTAAGGAAACAGTTTTATTTTCACAGCATCATCTTTATCTTCCAGTGAGGTTAAATTCCTCTTTCCAGCTCTTCCATGCCTGAGCTAAATTCTTCACTTGCAGGTTTTCTGTTCCCAGAGGCTTCAGACCCTCCATTTTTCTGTTATCAGCCTTGCCTTAGAAAGCAAACTGTGTACTCACAGAAGGAGTCCACTCTCTGCCGTGCAGCTCTGAATGGTCCGCCCACTGTCTAGGACTTGATTACCACTGCCACCAAGTTTTAGGCTTTGTTGTGTCTGGATCATCTGCTATACAATGTCTCACTCTGACGTGGGATTAATCAAACTTCAGCTTCTCCAGCCTACTGGCTTCTCAGACAGTTCCCAAGGAAGAGTCGTTTTCAATGGTAGGCTGCATAAAAGTGTCTGCTAGCATGATGAACTTACTCCTGCACTGCTAATTCTTGACAATCAGCTGTGAAATCCATGCTGCACAGTTTAGTCATCCATCTGGAGGGGCGTAATGGCTCGTGCAAGGCCAGCACTCCTTGGGATAAGGAGCCGGACCTGCTCAGAGAGGTTGGTTTTCCAAGCAAACTGCTGTGGACCGGGATGTGGTCAGTCAGTCCTAGTGGTCAGAGCAGTAGCGGTCAGATGTAGTCACCAGAGCAGGAGTCAGGCGCCAGAGCCAGGGGTCAGAGCCAGAAGCGGAGACAGGGGTCAGGCCAAGGGTTGGAGCTGGAGACAGTAGCCCTGAGAAGGGGGAGCACAGAAACAGGGATCTGGAACAAGGCAGGAAGGCAGGAACCAGGCAAACATCAAGAATCAGGTGAGAGGACAAGGTCTCATGTAGCACTCAGCTAGAGAGTCATCTAGTTGCTCCAAGAACTTCCTGTGCCACTTTCTGGCTTAAAGAGCGAAACTGACCCAATCAGAGAGGCCAGGCATGTCTTCCAATTAGGAGCTTTGGGGTCCAAGCTTCTAGTGAGCGGGGGTCCACCAGCCCACATTCCCTGCTGGTACCAGCAATCTGAGGAGGACCTGGGGACCCATCAACCCACATTCAAGACCCATGCTCTCTCACAAATAAGTACCTTAGATAGATAAGCAGCAAGAACAATATTAAAATTAAAATGAAACTCACATGCCATGACTTAAAAATAAATATTGGCAGTGGGTGGAATCATCCCAAGGCACTTTTGTGTGTGTGTGCATGTGTAGTCTACAGAAAAATACATGAAGGGGAAGTATTTCAGCAGCAGGAGGTGCTATAACAGGGGAATGCATCCACTTCACCAGTCCCAGGCAGTGGGCCCAGCCAGGAAATATCAAATCTGCTTCTAATCTGCATACATGTGCCTCTGTTCCGAAGTGTAGCAAAGGCCCCAAAATCATGTCCCCTAGGCTTCTGTACACAGCTTGTCTCCCTGTACCACTGCAGGGGTTAGGAATCTCTCTGTGGAGTGAATGAGACTAGCAAAAGGGAACTCTGCATGTCAACAGCTCACTAGTCTAGCTGGTAGGGGGCCAGCCAGCACATCTGAAATGGAAAACTCCCAGAGAATAGCACCAAGTAAACAGCATATGTGAGGCTAGATTAAAAAAATCTTTGGCAGGCCAATTAGCATCTAAAAATATAACCTGCAAATACAATTACAATCAAAATATGAATATCAGGCTATTTTACCATTTGTGGTGTGTTTGCGAGACATGAACGCATTTGAGTTTGTGTACACAAGAATTTTATATATTTATGTTTATGTGCCTATACCAGCATTGCAAATATCTACTTGCCCCTAAACTAGTGTGAGTTTGTTTTTTAGTTTGCTTGACCAGGAAAAAAAAATATTTTTCGAAGTGTAACATCATCACTGGTAGAGGGTAGGTGAGAGAAAGAGAGAGAATTGAACCTTCTCAACAGCATATTTGGTAGGATCTGAGATAAATATCTTAATTCAGCAAGAGCCGAGCAATTAGCAAGGAAAGGTCTTATTTGTCTGTTTAGTGGGAAGTGCAACCTACCCAACTCTATTCCCCAAACTAAATTACCAAGAAACGTAGATACAATCAATCAGCATTTGCTTGCTGACATCTAGTGTTCATTTGAAGTATTGTCTGCACAAGAATATTCTCTCCACCTCAGCCATGGGCCAAAGCACAATAAATTTAGAAACAACGTTCTTCATGTTTTCATAGTCTCAATCCTTTTATTGTAGTCTATTCTATCTCTTTTTCTTGAATAACCAGTCTCCCCCTTCCCTCATTCAAGTATTCAAGCACTGTGTCTTTTAACATGAGATATCCCAGTTCCCAGGACAGCGCTTAAAGGACAGTTCCTAGAACTGTTCCCAGATCCTGGGAATTGGATTGGGAACTGGGAATGAGATACTGTGATTATTTACAGTATCTCAGGTTCATCCCGCCCATATCCAAACACATACTGTTTTGTTTTAGTTTGTATTTAGAGATTGCTTCTGGATACACCCAGAGGATGAGGGAAAATGACAAGTGGGAATTCCACACGTTGGCATTCACAGATACTCTCTTAGGTTGGAGGAGAAGAGGCCAGGAACTTTTGACCTCAGGGAGGTCTGTAGAATTTGAGGAAATATTACATGTAACCTGCACACATCCTGGGTGTGGTGTTCTATCCCATCTAGTGGTACCAAGACCACGCAGAGATTAGCGAGTCTGCTACAGCCTTAGCTAAGGGCCATGTGCCTTTTTGCCCAGGCAGTAGAGGCGCATATATTTAGCTCCAGATGTCCCAGGTTCGATCCCACCATCCCCCGCAATGACTGGGGTCTGTTGTAACAAGTTGAGGCTTGCCCCGGGATATCAACTAGAAAGTCTCTGAAGCTTTAGACATGATTCCTCAGGTAGGAAAAGTATGTAACCTGCACACATCTTGGGTGTGGTGTTCTGGCCTCTCTATTAGCACTGAGACCACTTAGCGATCAATAGGTCTGCTACAGCCTTAGTTAAGAGCCATGAGGTGTTTAGCTTCACAGGTCCCAGGTTCGATCCCACCCACCAAAAACCGGAATCTGTCCACGTTACATACAGATCTCAGGGTATTCACTTAGCCCCTCCAACCTATTATTTGGGCTACCTTTAGAGTAGCTTGAAGGTACTGACACTGTAAGCCCCTTGGGGCAAGACCATCTCTTTGCCATATGTTTGTAGACTGCCTAGCACAACGGGGCCCTGGCCTGTAGAAGCTACTGCAATGCCAGTAACAATACCCTGCATGCATGCATGCTACAGTCTCCTCCCACCCCATTCCCTACCTCCTGCCCTCGAGAGAAAGGTATAGGTGCTTCTGCTAGATTGTTCCCAAGGGAATGATGCTGCAGAGACAGGCTGTCATCCAGCCATTATCACATCCCCCACATACTCACAAAGCAGTGACCATGTAGTGTTTCCAGAGAGGGCCTGATCCAAGCCCACTGACATCAACAGAAAGACTCCCATTGATGTCCGTGGGATTTTGGATGAGGGTCAGGATGTGGTGGCTGCTGCCATGTTGGCTCCCCTCCCTTCTCCATAGCAGTTTTTGGGCCATCAGAGGTGCCCCTGCCTCTCCTCATCCACGCTGGGATTTTTTGCAGTGGGAATCCAGGACAGGTGGTTTGAGGTAGGGGATAGATTTTAGGAGGGTTCGTTATCCAGCCCAACATGTTAACTGACCGTCCAAGCACGGGACAAGGCAGCTCACATCGGTCGTCGTCGTGTCACCAAGCATTTCACAGGCAGCACCACAGATGGTCACGGAGGTGTTTCCTGGAGCAAACCCAGTGCCGTGCACGTGCAGTGCCCCTCCATCCAGGCCACCTAGGAAGAGAATAGAGAAAGGGGTTTAAAACAGAGCTTCATGACCGGTCATTAATGAGACCAGCCTGGAAATGCAGCCTCAATTTACAAGGGCTTCAAAATCTGCCTTTACACTCTTAAGGGTAAGGGAAGGGCCATCACAGATGTGCCTC
Organism: Dermatemys mawii; assembly: GCA_007922305.1. Taxonomy (NCBI): domain Eukaryota; kingdom Metazoa; phylum Chordata; order Testudines; family Dermatemydidae; genus Dermatemys; species Dermatemys mawii. The sequence goes on along the minus strand of ML677455.1, from coordinate 842,399 downwards.
AGTTATCCACAGCTACTGCTTGGAGCCAGATCATCTCTGGCCACTGCATCTTGCACAGCTCTACAGAGGGTGAGAAGTGGTTGCAATGTTGCACTACCCTTAATGCCCCATCCTGAGACAAAATTTAAGGACTGCCGGTTCCTCTATGTACCGTGGGGGATGAAATACACCCCCAAAGGGAGCGGGGTGTAGGCAGGTCTATAGGCCTACGCTCCAAAACATGAAGATAGCAGGGCATTCTGGGTAATCAGGCTACATCACCCACAGGAATCTTGCAAGTGATGTGCTTCTCCTACATTCCTTGGAGCTCCCACTTGAGTAATGCAACTCCACATAACCCCTAATGTAAGCAGTGACTTAATACCACAATTTGATGTAACACCTCACACCTTGGTTGCCACTAGAGATTGTACGAGGGGCCATCACAGCAAAAGTGTGTCTCTACAGCTTGAATTAAAGGACTAAATCCCTGTGATAGAAACTATAGACAAGCAATATTGCCTGTAGTTTTGGGGCCCCCACTACAGAAAGAACGTGGACAAATTGGAGAGTCCAATGGAGGGCAATGAAAATGATTAGGGGGTTGAGGCACATGACTTATGAGGAGAGGCTGAGGGAACTGGCGTTATTTAGTCTGCAGGAGAGAAGAGTGACGGAGGATTTGATAGCAGCCTTCAACTACCCGAAAGGGGGTTCCCAAAGAGGATGGAGCTAGGCTGTTCTCAGTAGTGGCAGATGACAGAACAAGAAGTGGTGGTCTCAAGTTGTAGTGGGAGAGGTCCAGGTTGGATATTAGGAAAAACTATTTCACTAGGAGGGTGGTGAAGCACTGGAATTGGTTACCTAGGGAGGTGGTGGAATCTCTTTCCTTAGAGATATTTAAGGCCCATCTTGACAAAGCCCTGGCTGGGATGATTTAGTTGGGGATTGGTCCTGCTTTGAGCAGGGGGTTGGACTAGATGACCTCCTGAGGTCTCTTCCAACCCTAATCTTTTATTATTCTATGATATAAAAGGGCATGTATTTTCGCAGTAATACAAATACTCCTCTAGTTTCAATACAAGGTTGGAAAAGGAGTAGAAACTGTGAAGAAAAGAGGTTTTCCTCATTGTAAAAATAAATACATAATGGTTAAAATTTTATATCCGATACTTAACATAGCAGAGACATTTAACATAGCCTCTGACGATCAGAGCATGAGTCACAGAGTACATCTATGCTGGAAATAAACAAAAAAACCCATGGCAGAGAGTGTCAACTGACTTAGACTTGTGCTATGGTACTAAAAATAGCCCCCTGTTGGCAGGTCTCAAAGCCCAGGTACCAACCCAAGTGGGACCATCTATACTGCTATTTTAGCCAGATCAGTTGACCTGGGCTCTTAGATTCTCTGCGGCAGGGTTTTTTTTTGCCACATAGACCAGTTTTTCCCAGCTGGTGTGTCGTCACACCCAAACAGGTGTGTCGTGGAATTTTTTTTAAAAGGATGTGAGAACAAGGGGAGGAAGATACCTTCTGATTGGCTGTCTGCCTCGCTGCCCCACCTCCTCTGGGGCAGAGCAACCAATCAGAGCTCCATCTCCCTCTCTTCCCCCCTCTCCTCCTGTGACAGCAACAGGTCAGCTGCTCTGCCCCTCCCCTTTCCTCCTGTAGCCATTGGCCAGGGACAGAGGGAAAGAGACCCTGGAGCTCAAGGTGTGTTGCAGCACAGAAAAGGTTGGGAATCACTGGTATAGACCTACCTTGAGAGTCAAAACTCCTAGGACCTGACTCTGCTTCCCTTTAAGGTTAAGTAGACGCACTCCGTGAACTCAAAAGAGTCTTGCCAATCTACAATTGGTGGGAGTGAAATGGGTATCAGGCCTGCAGTTTCCATTTCTATGGAGGCAGCGTGGTCTAGCTGCTGGGGCTCTGATACTTCCCGGCTGTGTGACATTGGGCAAGTCATTTAGCCTCTCTCTGTTTCCTCTGCCAATATTTGTCTGTCCTATCTAATTAAATTGTCATTTTTTCAGGGCTGGGTTATCTCTTACTATGTGTCTGCATGGCACCTAGCACAATGATCTTGGCTGGGGCCCCTAGGCACTATAATAAAGACATAAGTAAATAGTGATTTCTGTCATTGACTTGCTGCATTACTGAGTTTCAAAAGTATTCACTGATTTCAGATGCCTGCATTATTGTGTGTCCACCTTAAGAGAGTTAAGGTCGGATAGTTTCAGAAGTCAGTGAAAGCAGCAGGCACTTAGACTTTCTGAAAATAAGGCGTTAGGTGTCTCAAATTCTGCACCCAAATACCAAGGAAACAAAACGAGTGAACGCTCTGGAAAACACGGGTGTGCATCCCTCCGTGCCTTCATTTGCCCCAGTGTGAAATGAGCACCGTGGTGCATGCAGCAAATCCGCCAAAAGGAGAGGTCATCCTGCTTTTGTGCAAGAGCACCATTCCCTGTCTTGGGCCGGATGGGAGACGGTTTTCCCAGCCTGTGAAAACCTCTGAAGTTTCAAAAAATGTTCCCCTCTCAAATCAGGACAATGCAACTAAATCTCAAAGTGTGTTTTTGCAAATCTATAATCCTAAAAAAATTTTGGACTGGGTCAATCAAAATGTTTCATATAAAAAAATAATTACCCTTTCTGGTATAAATTAACTAAAATTTCAAAACGAGAAGTTGACTCAGACTGAAAAAAACTGATCCAAAAAAGATGTCAAAATATCCTATTTTGACAGTTTACCAACTCTTTTTTTCAAATTGGGAGAGCTGTCAAAGACAATTCTTTCCCACAGATAGTTTTCGTTTTTTTGAACTGGCATTTTCCAACAAACAAAATGTTTCAGCAGAAGATTTCTGACCAGCCATATCCCTGCCTGCTAGAACCAGCATTGCACAATTGGAATCACCTTTTCACATGCCACAACATCTTTTTTTAAAAAACTCCCCAAGATCTTATAATTCTTTTGTCAGTAACACACGTTGCCTGTGCAGAATTTAGGAAGGCAAGATGTGGTATAACTGTTTAATCAGCACTCCACTGTGATGCGTAAACAAGTTGTGGCATCATCGTGTGAGTAACATGGGGACCTAACTGCTTGCCAATGTAAGCTTTTTACAAGACTTTGAAGGATCAAATCCATGCAGAGATACCTAGATAGGTAGATCGGTCTGTCTTCGAATTCTGTGCTTGTGTCCATCAACACAGTCTCTGATTGCTTACCATTGTTCTTCCATTGAATCTTGGATACTATGTGTCAGACCAAAATAAGGCCTTATTTTATGGGGGATGGGTAGGGGTATTTAAGAGATCACATTATGAATTCCTGAAAACAAGAGAATTTAGCATGTAAGCTGCTGACGGACCCCCCGCAGCCAGGACACTGGCTCATAGTCTGTGGAAGAAACAAATCAGGCCACATTCACTCCCCGGATAGTCTAGATTTTGGTGTATTTGTCGGGGGGAGGTGGGGGCCATTAGTGATTTTGTCTCTTACAAACTCCAAATACAAACTGTGACATCTCTGTCACTGCTGTTACCCAGAGACATCATCCACAGCCACGCATGCACTTACCCCAGTTGTTGCGTGTGGATGTGACGGTAAGCTGAGAGGTGAATGTCAAGTTTGATGAAGCCCGGCCGCGAAGGAAGTCGCCGCCGAGGATCCGGTATTCTCCAGCAGGAAGCCGGGGAGACGAGCACTGCAAAGTGGTGTGATTGCCCGTGATGTTGGTGCAGGGGGCCTCCCCGATGGAAACGTGCATGCTTTCCACCCCCGTGATCCGTGACACGGTCATTGTTAAAATGGGACCCACCGGAGGCAGAAGGAAAAGGAAAATGGGGGTGAACTCTTCACTGTAACTTATTTCGCCAAGCTGGTAGGAGATGCTATCTATTTCTAGAGTTAAAGCACGGATCCCATTGCCCAGAGGAACAGAGCACCGGAGAACCACATAACTGACATCTGTAAGGAGGCAGGGTCGGTTCCCAACAAAAATGGAAGTGCTGTTCCTTCCTGTCAGTGCTGCCCCTTGTATGGCAAGAAGACCCCCACCATTGGTACTGAAATTTTGGGGGTAAAATTTGAGCACACGAGGAATGACAGTGAAAATATGGGAGTCTCTGCTGAAGCAAGCATGCCCGCTTCTTCTGTTGGACACAGAAAGGCGGTGCTCCCCTGGGGAAAGGCTGCCCGTCTGGCATTGTATGTTGGTCTCATTCCATAAAGTAACGTTACAAGGGGCACAGTTGTCCACTTGTATCACAAGTTCATCTATGGCCAAAGCTAATCTCTGGCCTCTGATCAGCAGAGATGACAATGTCCCATTGATCTCCCAGACCACAGCATCTACTCTAGGAGTCCACTCTTCTAGAAGGTGGAGTACACAGTCTGTGAAGCAGACACTGGGAATTCCATTCACAGTCACTGTGACATTAAGGGCTTGAGATGCATCAGGCAACCACCAGTCACCCAGAGGAGGTTCCCTTGGAAGAAGAGCACAGCTGATCTTATTGTAATCCACACTCTGGATCTCACAAGTATAGTTACCCGTCAGGCTCACATGAACTGAATTCCTCCTAGATTTTAGAGCAAGACCGGATATAGTGAGCAACAGCCCACCACAAGCTGAGCCTCGTGATGGAATGATGGCCTTGACCTCAGGGACTAATGTAAAATTCTGCAGCACTGCCGTCATGTTGGCATAGCCCAGCTGCTTCTGGAGAACTCTGACGGGATAGATCCCAGGTTCCAGAGTGCTCCGTGGGAAGGAGCATTGGGAAAGGGTTGTGGATTCATTGGCGCATTGAAACTCCAGCTCACATTCCGAGTCTCCCAGCTTAGCCACTGACTCAGTTATATTTATTCCTTCTATGCCCAGCCACAGGCTATAGTTCTTCGTTTCTACTTCCACAGAGGTAACTACTGGAGTCAAAGCCATTTGGTAAGTAAAGGTGATATTCCTCTTTGGGAAGCTCCAGGAGGGAAGGAGTGGAGAGGATCTGTTACCAATGAACACCTCCACAAGTACAGAGATGTCCTGGGATCCTATATTAGAGAAGTCAGCAGCTGGTGGGCTCTGGCACCATATTGTCTCTTCCACCAAGCGTGTAACATCACAGGTTTGCTTGCCTATAAAGACTGAAACCAGGGAAAGGTTTTGGCTAAAGCCTTTTCCAGAGATTGTGAGGATTGTTCCGCCTGGGGGTACAGATCAAATCAAATGGTTAGCACCATGGAATCAGCTCAGAGTGAAATCTAATATGGGGAAACTCCACGTAGATTTCTACAGCCACATTGTCTCAGACTCTTCTGCCCTTGAAACAAGGTTCATTGGCACCTGACTGCCACATAGGGACCCTGTGTTTATCTGACACTGCTTCCTACATTGAGCTCTCCCCCACCACTGCACCCCAGTGGGTAACATTTAACAATTTAACATGGGGAGCACAGAAAGAGTTTGAAAAATTCCAATCCCTGCAATCTAAGGATGGGTTTGCCAAGCACAGCGTTTTTCAAAACTGGCCACTTTATCTTGTGATAAAGGCAGCTGCATTCCAGCTATATGTGTCCCTGTAGTATGGGCTGGCCCCCTCCTCCTTGTGCAGAGCGCCATCAACTAACTTGAAAATGGGGCTGTGATGCAACACCATATAGCGGTGGAGAAACAGACTGCAGTGCAGACATCATCAAAGCTAAACCTTTGTCTGCTAGGAAGAGGATTCACCAAATCAGAACATGCAGTGGGGTGAGCTCAGACTTTCAACAGCTATAACTCAGGTCTACATTTCTCTATTCCAAGCCTAAACTGCAAGATCTTTGGCAAGGGCTTCAGCAACAAAGCTCTCCCTAGGAACTATATAATTTGTTGAGGACTCCATTAGCATGACAGAGTTTTTGGAGGACCCAATAGCAAGGTGTGCCCAAATCTTGCACAATTCAGGGCTCTGTTGGTAACCTGCCATGACATCAAGAAGCCACATGTTAATGGCAAAAAAATGAGCAGATTGCAGCTATTGTTATCTTTAATACAGAGATGCACCATGTGAAACTCCACGTCCCAGCTTGCAATATTCCATCCTGAGCCAATCAGCCTCCACTGACTTCAAAGTGGTGCATCCCATGCTGCAGCCGGTAGTTACTGTGTAGCATATTTCTCCAAAATAAAGAAGGTGTCCCTGGACTATAGACCATTCACTGGCTATCCTATGCGACTTTCTGGAAAGCTTCAGTAATTTGGCTAAGGCAATCCACAGAATCTGTGAGTTTCTAGCTCCCAGTCCTGCACTCCAAGCATAAGACTGCATCCATTCCCACCCTCCTCTAGGGCCAGAGTCTCCTTTCCATAACACCAGATTTACACTGGAGGAGATCCACTGAGTTCAGTGGAGATACTGCTGATTTACACTGGTGGGAGACAGAGCAAAATCTCCAATTTAACTTAAAATGTTCATTGCCTCCATATCTGCTACACAGCAAAGCAACAGAGACACTTCACTAAGGCCCTGATTCTGCAAAGATTTATGGTCAGCTTTAGTTCTAATGGGACTCCCCGTGTACTTCAAAGACGTATGAACATTTAATGTTAAGCACTGGGATTTCCAGACTGAAAAAGCCAACATTGGTTATTCAGGTGTGAGTGGCTTTTGTTCATTCGGTTCATTCACGAGGGGAAACAAATTCAAAAGACAGAGGACCTTGTCATCAACCCTGTGACCAACTTGTTCCAATATTAGCCAGACAATCTAAAGGTAGGCTGCTCAAAACACTCACTCACACCCAGAGTGTCCCAGGCAGGCAGCTGCTGCCTGTCAACACAAGTCTACACAAGGAGGGTTCACGCATTTACAAATGCCATCATCTAAACTGATGTGAAATTGGACGTCTTTCCCCACCACATAGGGGAGGGGAGTCCTCGATCCCTTGATGGCCACCAGAAGTGGTGACAGATGTGCTGACCCTATTTACCCAGTGCTTAATTTGTGCCAGGGCTAAGCCCCAGCACCTCTGAGCTTGGCAGTTCATAACTCTGGGATCTCTGGGCTTGTCGCATCCGTTATGAAAGTAAAACAAAACTGCTTGGCCCCCGGCACATCTTTCATTGCAAGTCAAGCGCTGTATTTACCCAGAACGGAGCCACAGCAGGGCTCGATGCTGTGGATCTCAGTGTTGTACTGGACGATCAAATCAGCTCTGCAAAACACAAACACAGGATCAGCCCTTTACTCTTCCTTTTTATCCCACGTGCTTTTCTCTCCTCACCTTTCCTGGCTGGATCCCTGAATAGCCTCCCTTCATCTCCTGCTTGGTTCCATGCCATCTCCTAGGTGCCCTCTTACAAGTCACTATCATTCCAGACCTCAAAGATTCTCTCCCCTTGGAGTCCAGGCATGTAACTAGCTGGTAATGGTCTATACAGAGCAACATGAAGGGACAGATATTATGAATACTACTGAAGCAGTACAAAGGGCTACTGACCTCAGTGGGACTAAAGCACATGCTTAAGAGCTTTGCTGAAGAAGGGCTTCACTGCAGAATCAGGATTGATGTAATTGTTAAAAATTTGTAAAACATACAGCGGGGCTCTTTGTTAGCAAGCTGGCTCTGATACCGAGCCGGTGTTTCCTTTGCTCTTCCATTAACCCTAAAATCCCAAGTAGAATTTAACTAATGAAGTTCACATCCTCGAGGGAATAGGCACATTCACTCACCCCTGTGAGCCGATTGCAATGCCATTGATGACGACAGAGAGGTTGTACCATCCATCTGCCAGGGCAGGCAGTACTACATCGACACCATAAGCTGTTCGTGCTTGGATCTGTGCCACAGTGTCCTCAATTTTGACCTGTACATCCAGCCCAGTACAATTTGCAAATGACGATATTCCAATCTGGAGTGACTGGTGCCCTGCGGAAAGGAGAATACATGAAGTAGTCAAATTGTTTGTTGCTACCGTGAATCTAGCACATGGGAAATGTTAGAGCAAGAGAGTAGAGAAGTCTCTTCATAACACAAGCTGTGGTAATGGAAGCTTCTTTGGCACATTGTCCCAACCATGCACAACCCGGGGCCAGAAGGCCTCTTCTAGAAAGGAGAACATTAGGCTCCATGGTCCCCCATCCATCCCTTAGCCTCTCTAGATAAGATGCCAACTGGAGTGGGAGTTTTTCAAGATGTTGACACCTTCCCGCTGCATTAGCAACTGGACTGTGACCACTACACCTATATCACAAAGGCCACTTAGCCGATAGCTTTGCTGGGGTGAGGGTGTGGAGGCTGGTTGAGTTAGGTAAAATTGAAAGGTTTAATATTCCATTGAATTGTAGCCCCAGAACCAATCACTTTGGCAAAGCAGGCCTTTCTGCTGAACACTTAGGCAGAGTCAGTGTGTCTTTGCAAATACAGCCTGCTCCTGAGGTCTTCTCCCAGTGCATCGCCAGATGTCAGGGAAGAGCTCACTGAAAACGTGCTTATGTAGCACCAACAGACCCAGATCGTTGGGACTGAACTTGGGACTTCTGACACTTAGTGCATAAGCCTCTACACATGAGCTAAAAGCCAACCGCCTCTTAACTGAAGCTGTAGAGCAGACTCATTTAACTCTAAGTGGCCTCAGTGCCACTAGACGGGACAGAACACCACATCCAGAAGGTGTGTGGGTTACAGTTACATCAGAATCAAATAAAGTTTGAAACTTTGAAAGCCTGTGAAGTTGTATATATTAATAACCTGAACTCTTTGGCCTCTTGGTCAATTGTCAGTTTAATCCAAAAATGCCTGGAAGGCATTGGTGTCATTTATTTATTTTTATGAGAGGAGGAAAATTATATTAAAAGCCAAAGCCACCGACTTCTGAACAAGAGATTGAACTCCCAGTACCATCACCATTCATGAGATTCTATAACATTAAGAAATTCCATACACCTGTGCTGCCTGCGGCTAGAAAAATCTCCCCTTGGTGTTATCGTATCTGACTAATATTCAGATGATAAAGGACACTTTCCCTTACTTATGCATTCTGCAGTATTAAAAAATGAAAAGGGGAGAGGAGAATGGAACAGAAACTCTGTGTGTGCAGTAAGGAGAGTGATCAGCTCGCCTCTTACATTGGTGCTAAGTCCAGCCAGGCTGGTGAGCCTAGAGGGAGTTTTATTACAGTGCATAGTGGAGAGATTGGATAGGCTCGAAAGACAGATGAGAAAAGAAAGAAACTGAAAGAGACAGGACTGCGTGGAGATGGGAGGGTCTGTTCTTCCTGTCCCCCACTCCCCGCTCCATCACTCCTGTTCCCTGTCTCTGAAATGACACCGTAGGGCTGCAATGATTGTGAAATGGTTGGGTTCCAGTTCTGCTGCTGACAACACTCTGCCCATGCTCCTGGGAGGGGGTTCCACATCATATGGTCTTCCGGGCAACCTCAGGGAGTGAGGTAAAACTCACACTTCTTCCCCTGCCCAAGCACTGAGAACGGGATCTCAGACCACAGGTATATTCTTGGGCTGGCGACATATGGCAGTATTATTTATATTACACTAGTACCTGAGGCCCCACTGAGATCAGAATCCCATTGTCCTTGGTGCTGTACAGACACATCCTAAGAGACAGTGTAACCCACACACCTTCTGGGTTGGTGTTCTGTTCCATCTAGTGGCACTGAGACGAGAGAGAGAGCGAGAGCGAGGAGTTTGCTCTACAGTCTTAGCCAACATGCTGTAGAGGCTCATGCATTAAGCTCCTGAGATCCCTGGTTCGATACTGACCACTGGGGTCTGTTGGGATTACAACAGCTCCTGCCTCAGAGGGTTTACAAACTAAATACACAAGACAGACAAAGGGTAAGAGAGGAAACAGACAAGGAAAGGTTAAGTGACTTGTCCAAGGTCATAAAGCAGCTCAACAACAGAGCTGGGACTGGGGATAATGATACTTACTAGGGCTGGTCAGAAAACAAGAATTCCCTTTACTGAAACATTTGGAGGTTTTGACCGTTTTGTTCCATTACAGAATGAACATGAGCCTATTTGAAATGTTTCATTAAAAAAAAAAAAGAGAGAGAAAACAAAGGAGAGCCAGGAAAGCCAATAGCCTAGTCATTTGGTCAGTCACTTAGCAGACAGAGGATCCAAGTCCAAGTTCCTATATTACATTGAGTGCCTCAATTACTATTGGCTAGTCTATGGTGGCTTCTCTCTCTCTTTCCAGAAATTCTATCCTAGCCTGAGATACTGTTTCATCAGAAACTTTTCAGCCAGATCTTTCCTTTGAAAAGTGCTTTGAGATCTACTGATGAAAAGTGATGAGAAATGTGTTGTTGTTACACCCCCTATTACAGGTATAATATGGACAGTAGCAAAGCAAGTTCTTTCTGTTCCTGCCCCTTTCCATGCTACTATGCCCTGAATTTGGACTACCTCAGGGACATGAGGGTAGGTCAGTCTCTATGGCCCAGACTCATCCCTTGAATGCTCATCATGCCAGCAGGACACCCTTCTGTGATGGTGGTTTATAAATATGGACACCCAGATATATTAAGCTGAAACCAATGACTCTTCTCAAATGGTCCATAGAGGAGCCATCACATGGCAAGAGCCTTTGTTCACTACTGAACATGGCAAGACTGGAACTGGTGACCTGGGAGTAAAAGGCTCCATCTGCCAGCATCAATCCCCAGTCCTCTTAGTCACCTACTACTTCTTCCCTGCCTGCACTGTTGATGACAGTGGAAAATGAAACTTTTTAGAGCAGTTATATTTTTACACCAGCCATCTCTTTGCATTTTGAGACTGTGGCTTTGTCACCTGCTGTGCTGCTTCTGTTTCTGCTCAGCGATACAATGGTGGGATTTAAAGAAGGATCGTACTTAAACACCTCGGTGAACGTGGCAGACTGGGACCCAGCGATTAGGGTCACAGGAACAACATAGTCTTCAACCCCCTGGAAAACAGAGTTTAAAAAAAGAGCAGAGATTAACATGTCCTAGTAAAATACAAATACCTCCTTCCCCTACATGCAAGATTAAGAGCATTAATGTCCTGACCTGAGCTTATCGGCTAGAGAAGCATCCATAGAGCACAAGTAGAACTCAAGATGAGTCATTGCACGGTGCTGACTAACGTGTATGGCCCTCTGCTCAAGTATGTGCGATTATGATGCCCAGCAGTGGATGCTCCCCAGAGAATATGAGCCCTAACACTACTATAGCAGCCAAATAGTCTCTTTTAGCTTAAGTGGTATGGACATATGTTGCTGGAGCCAAAGGTTTGTAGTTCTAGTCCCACTTCTGTTTGTGTGACGCTTCACTAGCAAGCCTGGTGTTTGCAATAATTATTTAGAACTACATTTAACCACTTGGACACATATAGCCTGCAAGCAATCCACCGGCAATGAATATATAGATACAAGAGAAAGGGCCACATGAGCCTCTCCCACAGCCCTGCAAATTGATTCTTTCCCAGATGGGTGTATGTATTCATTATATTGATTACTTAAGAATTCCCAGTTATCACTTTGAAGGTTGACACAGGTTCTTGCCCCAAGATCAGGCCCAGTATTATTTAAATTACTATGTGGTTGGGAACCCTCATGTGCACAGTTGCAACACTCACAATGTTTTATATTCACAAATATAGTTTATTAATACATTTAGTGCTGTCACAAACACCCCAACTTAGTAAGATATATAGAGATACTACAGAATGTACATCTACACACTCATATACTCACATCAGGCCTTGTAGAACAACCTGAAATGTTAGCCATTATCTTCCTCCTCCTCCTCATCATCACCTTCCCCATTATCGCCAGTGCCCATCACTCTGGCACCTCCCAAGGACTACTCCTCTCTCTCCTAATGCCCGTAGGCTGGAATGCCACTTTTATAATTCGTTACGCTGACGCCGGTATGTTCGATGCATATTCAGTAGGGGATTTTTCCCTTCTCCTTATTGGTATTTTCTCACCTCACTAGAGTTGGAGAGTCTTTTTCCTATAGGTTAGTATATCAATGATCTCAACTTATGATATAGACGTCAATTTGTTACCATGGCCCTTTTGTGGTCAGGTATCACGTTTGTTATTTCTGTCCTCACTGGTTATGCCAGTTCTTTCCAAGTTGTGATGTACCTGTTATGTTTAAAAGGGGATGAACTTAGGAAAGCCCCTGTGCCACCCTGGTTTAACGCATGCTCTATGTTAAAGGTTGCAGACATACCTGGACCTTATACTTTAGCTCCATTTATCTAGGTGAAAGGTCCCAGACATATGTATGCTAACTTTGCCTTAGCTTACTATACAGGATATGGCCTGAGGTCCCTTGTGTTACAGTCAAAATATACCCTAATATAAACCTATTATAATAAAACAAATAATCAATCCTATAAGGAAATAAGAAACTTATAAGAAAAGGTACATATATAGGCAAGCAAGCAGGCTAACCTTAAACATATCTCATGTACCTGTTATGTACGTCAGTTCGTTTCAAGGATGCTGATGTGGTTGAATTATTTACCTGTGGTCAGAACTTTCCCTTAAACTCTATTTTCAGTTCCACAAATACCTAGGGTTTTTCCATTGCGCCATTTATCTGTTCAAAGATCATAGGTCTCAAACCCGATGCTAACTTGCTGAAACTAATGTTTTATGGGATACAGGCCTGTAAGTTTCTTGCATCGTGGCTGAATATAATGCAAAGCAGAATATAATGCAATGCAGTAAATATAATGAAGGCAAGCTATCCCAGTGGGCCACATGGACAAGTATGAAATGCTGTTTCTTACCCGAGAGGGAACTTCACATTCAATCCTCACTGAGTTGCTGCTGGTGGTGTTAACTGGACAAGGCTGAGATCCAAACAACACCAGGTTTATCCCATCAAAACCAGTCCCTCGGAGGATCACTGAGCAACCTCCTATAAAACCAATGATTTCATTGTAAGTGCAGTGTACAGAAAGTGTTATGTATGACATCATGTGCTAGCAATGCCCCTCTGCCATATACATTAGCCAAACCGGACACAAATCAGACATCAGGAATGGTAACATACAAAAGCCAGTAGGAGAACACTTCAATCTTCCTGGACTTTCTATAACAGATGTAAAAGTAGCCATATTTAAACAAAAAAACTTCAGAAAACAGACTCCGTGAAGACCGCAGGTAAGTCGACCTAAGATGTATCAACTTCAGCTACAGTATTCACGTAGCTGAAGTTGCGTATCTTAGGTCAACCCTCCCCACTAGTGTAGACCAGGCCTAAGTCTTTAAGGTGCCACTGGACTCCTTGTGTAGCCTTATGTAGCCTCTCCCTCCATAAGACTGAGTTTTCTGTGTTTACAACAGTGGAATACAACTCAAAACTTAAACCAGATCTCTCCTGTGGTGACTGCAGGATAAACAGCCCCAAATCAAGTATACACTATTCATGTGTACTTTATATCCATTAATGCACATAAGTTTTGATATCTGCACTGATATCCACATGCAAAATCATGTGTGCATACTTTACGAGAGAATTGGAGAGGCATTTTAATGGAAGAAATTAAAAACACAGATGGAAGCTGTAATTCTTTCCAATTACAAATGTTCAAAGCATGTGTAATATAGGATAACAATATACTTGCTTTTCTTTTTAATGAGTGAAAGATCATTGCAATCAGGAGAGAAGGTGGATTACTGGCGGTGTAGAGAGGGGAAAAAACAAGGCCAAAGCTTTGTACCTCTCTCTTTTTTAGTGGTGTACAGCAGCAATTCTCAATCTTTCCCTGTACCAGAACCCCATCCATGTAAGAATAGAAACATCTGGAACCCCTACTCCATCTAACTAAAGGGGGTGGGGAGTTGTGACCTCCTGAAGCCTGTTCACAATCTCCAGGTCAAGAACTCATGATCTACAGCAAGGGGACTTCCAACTTCATTATAGAACGGACCACATCTCAATAGACAGTGTGTCTCCTGGACTGACCTCCCCTCTCATTCACTGCCATGTGGCTCACCTCCTCTGCCAATCAAGACTGCCCAGGCCACCTCCTCTCCCACTAGTGGTCAAATAATGTCCTTGTGGTCACTCCCGAAATTCTTATATGGCACAGTAACATTAGGGAAGTAACGGATGCATTTTTAGTGGCTTTTAAGGCAATGTAGCAGCTGGAAGCCAGGAGGAACTGACACCATGTGACCAGGCAGCTCTCCAGGGACTAGTAGGAAGCGTTTTGCAGGCTACTGGTGATCCATGGACTAGCTTTCAGAAAATAGGTGAAAGAACAATTTATGGGTGGGAAAGTTTGCCTTACATTGAGAGATTACAGGCTTGTCTGCAGATAAGTGTTGTGCTGCTTTAACTACACTGGTATAAACAACGAGGAGTCCTTGTGGCACCTTAGGGACTGACACATTTATTTGGGCATACTTTTCCTCAGGCTAAAACCCACTTTGAATGCATGGAGTGAAAAATACAGCAAGGAGAATATATATTTATATCACAGCACATGAAAAGATGGGAATTGCCTTATCAAGTGTGGGGTCAATGCTAACAAGGCCAATTCAATCAAGGTGGAAGTGGCCTATTCTCAACAATGTAACTATACTGGTATAGTTAAAGCTGTACAACCTCCTAGGGTGGAGCAGTTATATTAGTAGAAAACTGCTTCTGTGACTGCTGTCTTTCTGGGATTGAATGGGAGCTGGCTATAGCTCAATGCATGAGTCACTATAGCTGGAGCTAGTGAGCCAAACCTCTGCCACTACAGGCTGCAACTACTCATATCCTTTGCAGATTAGCATAGAGCGGAATTTATAACACACACCAACCACTGGGTCACACTTACATCAGTATAGCTTATTCCTGGAAAGAGAGGAATCATCTATTCCAATATAAGGCACCTTTATACCAATATAACTGCATTCAACATAGGGCTTGTCCTGGTATGATTATGTCAGTAAAAAGAAACCAGCCCTCTACGTGAAGTTGTTATATTGGCACAGCTTTCAAAGATATACCAGGCTTTAGGGAACAAAGAGAATAAGAGATGACTATAAGTAACTATGCAAGGAGAACAACTGATAGTAGCAGACTTTTCAATTGAGCAGACAATGCTGTAATGAGATTCAGTGGCTGGAAGCATAAATGCAGGCTAGAAATGAGGTATAAATGTTTAACAATGAGGGCGATTAGCCACGGGAACAATTTACCAAGGAATGTGGTGGATCCTTCACTCAAGTTCTTTAAAACAAGATTGGACATCTTTCTAAAATATACTCTCTAGCTCAATGGTCTCTAACTTTTTACGCCCAAGATCACCTTTTGAATCTAAGGGCAACCCAGGATCTACCCTACCCGCTGCCTGAGGCCCCGCCTCTTCCCCAAAGCCCCACCCAGCTCACTTCATTCCCCTC
>ML677455.1:719183-822020 GCA_007922305.1 Dermatemys mawii | reverse complement strand
TGTCACCTCTGGGCCCTTTCCCACTCCCCCTGTTCCTCTCATGCCCACTCCATGTCAGCACCACATTGCTCCCACTCCTCTCACAGCTCCTTCCCCACTTCTCCCATCGCCTCCCCACTGCAGGCATGGCGCAGGCTGGAGCAGGGTCCGGACACCTACTACCATCGATAACTGCGGCTGTGGGACAGGAAGGAACAGGACTCAGCAGGCTTCCCCAGGCCCGCTCTGGCAGAGCTGTGCTGCCAGCCTGGTCTCTCTTCCCTGCTCCGGATGCCTCCTAGCAGGGCTCCATGAGAGCATTAGGTGCTGGTGCCTTTCCCAGGCATATGCCCCTCAGCCACCCTCAACCCAACTCCCATGCTGGGAGAAATCTTGGGGGGCATGTCACACCACCTGCCCCCCTACACATCACCTCTATTTGAGGTGGTTTCTTTGACCAGCATGAACAGGGACTTTTGTCTCAGAACCACATGAGAATCAGGTAATAAGACCCTGGGGGGTTACTCCACAGTATAATTCTCAGAGACAAAAACCCTATCCACCTTGGTCAGAGAACCATGCCAGAAGTCTGCTAGCAGCAACTATGTTTAAACATGACTGTGGCTAGCACAGGTCCAATCCCCATGTCAATGGGGCCTTCTTGTGCAATACTGTGGCACACGGAGGAGTTACTTCCTGATCTCAGGCTTGTGTTTCAAAGCATGATGGCTTTATGTTTTTATCTCTTTGACTATTACTGCAGTTCCTTTTCTTAAGCAGCTAACCTCTCTGGAACTTACTAAGTTATTGCTCTCAATAATAGCCTTTGTCAGGCACTTTGCTGGAGTCTCCTGAGAGATCTAGGTGAATAAAACCATTGTGAAAACGAATCCTGTCCACACAGACATACTGACTGGCAGATTTAAGGGTGCAGCATCAATTGTGTTAAAAGAAAAGATCATCGTACATTGATAACAATGGGCAAGTCACCCGTCATGGAGTTCCAGGTCAGCGTCCATACGTTTTGGTAACAAGTGCTCACGTCCTTGGTCACAGTGAAATCACTGGCGTTGAGGTAGGAGCCTGTGGCATTATCTGCGTTACTTTGCAGGAGCTCGCGGAGGTGATGGGCGGACACATGCACCGGGACACCTGGGAAGTTCATTATAAAACAGGGATATCAACAGCTGTGCAGCCACAGGCCTGTCTGGACCAAACCCGGGAAGGTAGAACAGTGAGGGTACATTACACACACATACATAGGATCTAATGCTTTAGAGAGGCATCACTGTCTATAATGTACCTTAGTGTGAAAAAAACCCTCTGAGGTTCTGAGCTAAACCCCAGAGAAGTCAGTGGGTGTCTCTCCTTCTCCTCAGTTGGGTTTTGGATCACTTCCTAAAGCCATCATTTAAAAATATCCCTCCCTGCTTTGGGAGGGCAGATAAATGTGAAGAACTAGCAGCTGCCCCCAAAAGGAGACAGTCTGACAGCCCTGCCTTTGCAGGAATGTTTCTAGGGGTGATATCCCAGCTCACCTTCCTTTGGCTCCCTGAAAAAGAAAGTTCTGCCCTCCCTTTACCTGATATCACTGTATTGGGCAGCAGGATCTGGAAAGTCCCACCTATAGGTGGGGATGCAGCTTGCAGTCTCTGAACTGTCAGACTGACATTGGCACCTTCCGTGGACATAGTCAGGTGACCGTCTTCTTCTGAGCCCTCTGAGAGCAACGCTCCCCTGCAGGAGAGAATTGAACCTCTACTGATCCATGCATAACTTCACTCCAATGCAATCAGCAGGAGTGGGAGATTGCAAGCAAAATTCAGCTGATTGCAATATCTTGAACCAGCTACTGTTCTTCATGCAGAGCTAGGCAAAACAGTGTGAGGTGCCAGTGAAATGAACCAGAAAGACCCTCACAAAATCTGGCCAAATACCTCTTGTGCCTGTCCTTGTCTGAGTGTGCTGAACTGAACCTCAGCATTTCAACATGTGGCATTGCAATACCAGCATTTTCATAGTGATGTAATGTCTGCACTCCAGGAGCCCATCCTCAGAGCTTCAGTAATACTTTGTCAAACACTTTGGGCTACTGAACCTCGAAAAGGAACAAATTAAGGCTCACAATCACCTTTGTGAAGTATCATTCTCAAATTGGGACAATGGCCACAGAGAAAGGATATGACTTACCTAAGGTTATACAAAAAGGCTATAGAAGAACTAGGAACAGACAACTCAGGTCTCCCAACTCTTGTCTATCTTAGGTACTTATCCAACTTCCATCACCATAGTATCCCAGCCCCTGGCAAACTTAAACGTGTTTATCCTCAGAAGACTCCCTATGAGGTAAATTAGTCCTACTATCCTTGTTTACTGTGTTGGAGATGTAATTTCCAGCTCAGGTAGACATACACATGCTAGCTTTGATAAAGCTAACATAGCAACGCAAGCCATAGGATAGTCTGGCTGCCCTGAATATAATCCCACCCTGGACTCTATGTACCTACTCAGGCACATTGGGGGTTATACTGCTATTTTTAGCATGCTGGCTCTGTCTGAGGTAACACAAGTGCATTTATCCTACCTGGATTACACCTTCAGCTTGACTGTAGGCATACCCTAATTGACTTCCTTCATGTCTTGACAAGCTCTTTGGTGAGGAGGGGACTTGACTGAGGGTCTTTTACATTGCAAGTTAGTGACTGACAGGCCACCCCCAGCTCTAAGTTTTAACCACAAGGCCATCTTCCTGCTTAGTTTTAGCCTATGTTTATACACTATTTTGAAATCCCCTGGTCAGAGGAGCTACAGTGGAGCAAAGCAATATCTGACACTTTCATAAAAATGATCTCCAAACAAGGAAGCCAACTGTGATTCAGATGTGCTTTGAAAAGCAACATGGCGCCTTATCATTGCAACGATTGTTCTTCAGGATGGCTTCCTGCAAGGTCCATGCTGCAAGTGATGTGCATGAACCCTGGGAGTTTAGATCAGTAGTGTCTTTTGGAAGCGTTTAAGGACCTAGATATGGAACACTCATGCCCCTGACAGATACTGTTATTCCAAGCTCACACTGTCATGGTACATGCATCATCTGTAGCGGGGGACCATGGAGGTGATGCTAAAGAACAATTTTTTTATGCTTCACAATTATAATCTTGTCTTCTTCTTAGTAGCAGTATTATGCTAGAACTTAGAAGCCCCAGTCCTGGACCCCATCGTGCTAGGCGCTGTACAAATAGAACAAAAGGACAATCCCTGATCCAATGAGCTTACAAGCTAAACACGTTTGCTATGCCAAAGGGATAAATAAAAAAGGTTGCAGTGATATTTACTCAAGTAGCTTTCACAAACCTGCACAGTGTCTCAGTGCATCTAATGACGGCAGGACGTGTTATCAATATTGCTTACAATATAGACTGATTGGCCTGCAACTTTAAGGTTGTTTTTAAAAATTTGTACTTTGCCACTTTAAGTGCGGTTGGGGAAAAACAAATGTCCTTGGTGGCACAAGAGTGTCACCATGTGGTAACTTGCAAGAATATCAGCTATATAATTCCCTAATTAAACCCCTTTATCCTAATTCATAGATTTTGAGGTCAGAAGGGACCATTAGATCAGTTGCTTTCAATCTTTCCAGATGACTGTACCCCTTTCAGGAGTCTGATTTGTCTTGTGTACCCCCAAGTTTCACCTCACTTAAAAACTATTTGCTTACAAAATCAGACATAAAAATACAAGTGTCACAGCCCCCATTACTGACAAATTATTTATGTTCTCTTTTTTTACCATATAATTTTAAAATTAAACAATTGGAATATAAACAGTGTACTTTCGTTTCAGTGTATAGTACATAGAGCTGCATAAACAAGACATTGTCTATATGAAATTTTAGTTTGTGCTGACTTCACTAGTGTTTTGTATGTAGCCTGTTGTAAAACTAGGCAAATATCCAGACAAGTTGACTACATCCTGGAATACCTGTGGGTGTCCCCAGGGTGACACATACCCCTTGGTTGACCACCACTGCATTAAATCATCTAGCCTGACCTCCTGTACAACACAGGCCAAAGAATTTCCCCCAGTTGTCCCTGTATGGAGCCCAATAACTTGTGTTTGACTAAAGTACATCTTCCAGAAGGGTGTCCAGTCTAGATATGAAGACATCAAGACTGGAGAATCCACCACATTCCTTCATAGTTTGTTCCAATGGTTAGCAACCTTCTTGGTTAAAATTGTGTGTTAGCTCAAATTTGAATTTGTCTGACTTTATGTCCCAGACATTGGTTCCTCTAATGCCTTTTTCCACAAGATTAAAGAATTCTTTACTCCACCCAGAGAGTCTCCCTGTGTCAGTACTTAGGCACTAATCAAGTCACCTCTTAATCTTCATTTTGACAAATAAATTGATTGAGCTCTTTACGTCCCTCATTGTAAGGCATTTTCTCCAGTCCTCGAATCGTTTTTGTAGATCTTCTCTGTCCCCTTTCCAGTTTTTTAACATGCCTTTTTCTAATGTTGACACCAGAAATGGATTTCAGTATTCAACCATACAGCTCGCATACAAAAGTAAAATCCCCTCCCTGGTGCCTATTCACTACTCCCTGTTTATACATTTTTTAAAAAAAATCACAAAATTCAGACAAATCTGAATTTATCCAGTCTGCTTTTCCCATGCCACATAGATATGGAACTTCTCCTTCTCTCAGTGATAGTATAAGGGGATATCTACTTACAAGTGAAATCACATCTATGCTGAACTAATCTACCATGCTAGGAAGCTTGGCTGGTTTTGCATTGCAGACAGGGCTGAACTGCGCTGTAACCATGTTACCAAATCACCTGCATGCATCCAACGAAGTGGGTATTAGCCCACGAAAGCTTATGCTCTAATACTTTAGTTAGTCTTTAAGGTGCCACAGGACTGTTTGTCACTTCACCAAATCACCTGACAGCCTTGAACTTTGAAGGGCTGTAGCAGGAATTACTTACACTGAACAGATGAGGTGTTGGGAGTCCCCCTTAAAATATACAATGGATTGTTTCAGTTTCTCTATTTTTTCCTTCTTGCTGACTTGGGTTGCATTTCTTTAAAATCCTCAAGTCTGATTTTTCAGAGGTGCTCAGCACATGCAGCTGCCATAGATTTCAGTAAGAGTTGTATTTGCTCCTTTCTTTGTCTGTCTACGATCAGATTCTAAATAGACAAAACTCTTTGGGGGCAGAGACGTATGTGTGTATAGCATCTACTACAATGGGACCCTGATCTCAGCTGGGGCCCGTGGGTGCTACTGGAAATACAAATAATAATAATTAGCTGACTCATAATCACACACAGAGTGCTAGTCTTAAAAAGTAACACTAAAAAAAATAAGAACAGCCCCTCCCTATGAGCTGGGAAAACAAACTGTCCTGCTACACAGGACACCAGGGCGAGCTGGGCCTGGGAGGTCATGGAGGAATTCTTTGTTGTCTGTAGAGTGGGGATGGGGTGGAGTGTGTGTGGCTGGTTTTTTAGAGAATGAGCCCAAATCGTAAAATCCAAATCTAAACTCCCTCAAACAGGCTGTTCAGACCGTGTGCTCTGGTTCAGCATGGAGATAAACCAGGCACAACATTCCAGTCCGGAACCAAAATCTCACAGAGTTTGGGATTAGAAATTCAGGACTCTTTTTTCAATCTAAAATCTTATAGTTCTCTCTGTTCTATTTAGTTCAGGGCCCTGCCTTACTGGATTTCTAGTGACATGGGCCTCTGTCTGGTGCCCTTCAAGAACGGCTGAGGCAAGAGGAGACCTTCTAGCAGAGGTTCTGATGGAAAATGAACAAAAGGAGAAACATCAAGCACTTGCGAGTGAAAGAATAAGAATCCCTAGAAACAGCAACACGGGAATTGCTAGGCTGGGTCAGATCCGAGTTCCAACTGCTCCAGAGGAAGCTACAAGAGCCTGTATTAGGCACACGTGGGATAATCTGCCTCCAGTTCTTACCTCAGCGACAGAAGAGGGAGATTGGTGCCACAGCCAGCCACCAGAAAGGACACGTTGTAGGTTGGGGGAGACCCCACTACAGACACTTCTTGGATAACATTCCCACCTGGACGGGCTGGTCTGGGATCCCTTTGAAAAACTGAAGGGAAAATAAGATTATTCATTAGAGAGAGTCACTGTTTTTATATTTCAAAATTTCCAAGTTGTTTCCGTTTCAGAATTGGAAACGGACCCACTCGTTGGTGTTTCTTCAACATTTCTCATAATGTCAGCAACTTTTTATCCAAAATATCAGTGAATTGTTTCATTTACTGAAAACCCAGTGTTTCCCTGGAGCTAAAAAGGGTCAACCACCATTTTTGATATGGTAGAACCTCAGAGTTACAGACCTCTCAGGAATGGAGGTTGTTCACAACTCTGAAATGTTTGAAACTTCAAACAAAACGTTAGGGCTGTTCTTTCAAAAGTTTACAACTGAATATTGATGTAATACAGCTTCGAAACTTTACTATGCAGAAGAAAAATGTTGCTTTTCCTTTTCCTTTATTTTATTAGTAGTTTTACATTTAACACTCTACTGTGCTGTATTTGGATTTTTATTTATTTATTTCTCTCTGTTGCTGCCTGTTTACGTATGTCCGTTTCCAAATCAGGTGTGTCGTTGACTGGTCAGTTCGTAACCCTGGTGTTCATAACTCTGAGGTTCTACTGTAGATGTTTTCAAGGAAAACAAAATAAATGCAAGTTGATGGTTTTTCAAGAAACTTTGTTTTCAGGAAAATGCAGGGCGGGTTATTTTCTTTGTATTTTATGAATGAAAAAACACTCTCTCTAAAAGCCAGCTCATGTATTGATATTTTGCAGGGAAAGTAACGCCTAGAACAACATCAACAAAGAGAAAGGGATTCAATTACCAGCTATATTTCTATCTGAGATGATAATTTCATCAAGGTAAAACCAGCTAGATGTCTCCTTCTCTCTCTCAGGGGTCAGCACGTCAATCTGATGCACAAACACTGGTGAGTTGGCTTCAAGGTCCCCGAGAGATTCAGAGCTGTTCACACAGCCCCTCCAGAGATCAGCACATGTGAACTTCCAGCTGAAAGGCATTCAGAGTAAATTTCACTAGTAGCCAGCTTAAGAGGTAGGTGAGCTAGGCAGCTGCTTAATTCTTATACCCAACTGGGTGCTAATGCGATGGTCACCATCTTGGCTAACACACTCAGAATTGAACCAGGGCCCTCAAGAGGTATAAGCATGAGTTAAAGCATCATGGCTTTCCTGGGTGGGGTTGTAACAGCCTTGTCTTCTCTGTGGATCAACACAGAGCAGGACCTGTAATGCACACTCACCAATGGATTACACAAAGACAGTGTCTCCTCATCTTCAAATTGTTTTAAACAATACTAAAAATATCTAGGCCTGTTTGGCAGGCAGCAGGAAGACCCCAAAATCATCCCCTATGCCCAGAATGCTTTAAAGCTAGAATTCCAAGCCTCTGTAATACAGAGAGCTGCATTATCACGTTGCCAGCTACTCAAGGGCTATCCCTAGTAAATCATTGATTTCCAAAAATAAATGCAATGCCACAGCCGTACTATTTGCTCACACCTCTCTGCCTTGAGAAATAGAAACTGATTGTTGCTTAACTTAATCAATTAATCAGCTTTTCTCTTACCCTGAAGATACACAAAAAAGGGTGGCTCATAGCTGCATTTCATGGCAAATTTATCTTCACTTGTTGTGCTACATGTCACTTGCCCGTGCCTTAAACCTTCATGCCAACTGTTGCAGTGCCCACTACCACCTTGGAAGCACTGTTGCAACTATGCAAAAGATCCTGAGGGGTTGTGGGTGCACAGCAGGTGTCAAATGCTCCTAATGTCAATATTCACCTAGGGCCAGTCCTCTCAGCTAGTGCAAAAAGTGTATAGTGTAAAAAATCTGGGTAAGAATCTTGTCTCTCTACGCAAAGAGGACATATTAAATTAACAGCCAGGTTCAACCCTTAACCATTATAAAAGCTAACGAGTACAACAGAAAGTGTCATACCAAACTAGACCACTTGTTGACCTAAGGCAATATCGTCTCTCCAAGAACAGCCAATGAAATAACTTAAGAGTAAATAAGAATGAGCATTATGTCCAAGAAATATCCTTGCTGAGTTTCTGAAAAGGACTTTTGTTTGCCCCAACAGGTCCCTGAAGAACATGCCTCTGGGCTGGCACAGGATATAGAGCATGCTGAGATAGGACACTTGTCAATAATCAGTCCATTCCAACACAGACCTCCAGCCAGGTTGGATATACCCAAAGTGGCTAGCTCTGTATAACTCAGCATTAACATAGTGGATTGACTCCAACAATCCAATCATCCAGGACAGAGCGGTGGATTAAAATGGAGCAGCAGCCACATTCATTCTAAATACTTTGTTGAACTCAATGATGCAGGAAAGTATGGAGGGAAATAGCTTAATAAGCATCAGAAACAATTAGACATACCTAAGAATGGCATCTGCAGGTACATTTCTTGGGATAAAATGACAAGGGCTATCATTCCCTGTGTTTCAGGAAAAGGCTGGCTGACAGATGGGGGTCAAGAAGAAATGCCATGAGTTCCTAACTATTTCTGAGATTAAGTGTTGTGCAACTTCTAATCTGAGGCCAGGTCTACACTGGGGGGGTGTCAACCTAAGATACGCAACTTCACCTATGTGAATAGTTTAGGTCGACTTACCTCAGCGTCCTCACGGCAGCGAGTCAATCACTACTGCTCCCCTGTCAACTCCACTTCCGCCTCTTGCAGCGGTGGAGTTCCAGAGTCGACAGGGAGAGCACCTGGGGATCAATTTATTGCGTCTAGACAAGACACGATAACTCAATTTCCAATAGATTGCACTCTACCCCTCAATGTAGCCAGTAGTGTAGACTTGGACCGAGTCTTTTCTGTTACAGCAACTGGCGTCCTGGCTTGTGGCGTTCATTATCAAGGCATCAAGGAGATGTTTACTCTTCAGTTAAACACCCGCAGCTGGCCTTTGCTTCGGCTCATGGAGCTGGGGGTCAGAGGACTCTTTAACTGCAGTGTAGACATTCAGGTCAGATCTGGGACCCTTCCTCCTTGCAGAGCCCAAATTTCTATACTGTATTAAATAGCCCTGCATCCCAAGCCCTGCAAGCTCAAGCCAGCTGATGTGGGCCAGCCAGGAGTTTTTAATTGCAGTGTAGATGCATCCCTAGAGGCCTTCAGGGAGGGGTTTTATTACAACTACCACGTCCATGTGTAACGTACTGCTTAAATGGCTTATGACTGGTCAGTCTCTAGTCGTAGCCTCACAAGGAAGATAGAAGCTTTGCTACCCTGCATGGCTGTTCTCTGTTTCAAGGGGTAAAGGCCTGGACCTTGGAGGTAACAGTGCTGAGTTCTGTTGCCAGTGCTCAGTGTATGTGGTTTTGCTGATGAACAGAGCAGGCTAGATGTTCAGCTGGATTACATATGCATAGCTCTATTGACTTCAGTGGGGCTATGACATTTTACGTCAGTTGAGGTTCTGCCCCTACGCTGGTATGTCTACAACACACAGGTTTGTTCTCTTAGGGTACATCTCTACTATTCACCAGATCGGCAGGTAGTGTTTGATGTATCAGGGATCAATTTATTGTGTCTCATCTAGACGCGATAAATCGACAACTCCAGAACTCCAGCTCCACAAGGGGAGTAAGCAGAGTCGATGGGAGAGTGGCCGCGGTCGACTTGCCGCCATGAGGATGGCCAGGTAAGTCAAACTAAGATACTTCGACTTCAGCTACGCGTATAGCGTAGCTGAAGTTGCATATCTTGGTTCAAACACCCCCTGACCCACAGCGTAGCGCAGGCCTTAATGTGGAGGAAACCATTTGCTGAAACTATACCACATGTATCCTTGTACTAGGTACCTCTCTGGGCTGGTCTCATTAAGATTCCACAGGCAAGTAAGATTCTTCTTCACTATATTTAGAAAGGTGTTGGTATAGGACACCGAAACATAAAGGGTATCGCTCACGTAACCTTTATATGCAAAGCACACCTGAGAAAGGAAGAAAAACAATACATTATTGCTGAAGAAGGTTTACATTATGGTCCAAATCCAGCCCATGTTGGTAGGGACCAAATGCTATTACCAGCTGAGGTTTGTTTCTTGACTTCTGTGAAATGAGTTGCTGCTTTTAGTCTGATGTCTTGTGAAAAAAAGTTTACACTGTAATGCCCACTATCTTGACTGATAGTAATTGACACTGTTGCTGGTATCTCCAGCATAAAAAAAGACTAAAATGGGCATTGAGAATTAATTGTCCCTTCCCACCCCACAGATGCCATCATAAAAATAATAATACAACCGCCCAGCTTTTATATAGCATTCTACCAAGATGGTCAGCATCATTATCCCCATTTTACAGATGGGGAAAATGAGGCATAGAGAAGTGATTTGCCCAAGGTCATCTAGCAGGCTAGTGGTAGAGATGGGAATAGAACCTTGGTCTTCTGAGTGTCATGCCAAGGCTCTATCTAGTATGGTGCCAAGAGGGGAGAGACCACTGCACAGGGAATCAGATGATGTGATTGCTATTCCAAGCTCTACCACTGCCTCCTTATGTGACCATGTGCAAGTCACTTAAACTCTTTGTGCTCTAATCTGTATAGTGACGATGATGTTTACCTATCTTCATAACATACTATGAATTCAATGGGTGCAAAGTGTTAAGCATTACATTAGTAGAGGCGGTCTCTCTAGGCAGGGTTGCAGCACATTAATGAAACAGCATGGAGTAGCTTGGACTGGCACTGTCCAAGGCACATCCTCTAGTTATCTCCAGAATATAACAGTTTCCAGAGCCGTCAATCTATCACATTTAATAAGCAATAGAGTTTATGGATAAATAAGGTTTGCTTCTTCATGGCTCAGGAGTATATCCTTAAGCCACAACCTTGCATGGATTTGGAGAAAAGGGCAGATGACCTCAATTTCCTAATATGTCTTGTCCATCTCTAATTTTATGATGTTATTTGGTTCTCAGTACTTTCCTCCATGTTTTGCCCTACTCAGGGAGGCTACTTACGTGCGTGTATTCAGTGAGGTTGTATCTTGGTAAGGTTGATGGAGACATTTTTACAAGATGTTTTGGCCTGTGAATACTGAACCTTCCACAAAAGGGTTCTGTCCAGCTGGCAACATGTCCCTCAGTGGCAGAGTCTTCCTGGCCTGACAGTGGTAAAAATGAAAGAGGTTAGATGTTTGGAAAGGATTCAAAAAGCCCTGGAGGGGTTGGACACTCAAAGGCTGGTGAATGCAATCTTGTGTCTAAATTTGCCTGAGCAAATAAATGATGCACACTTGCAAAGCAATCATTTGCATACTCGTGTGCCCAATGAAGCATACCAAGGGGGTGCACACACTTTAGATACATGAGTACAATGGACACCATGACAAACTGAACCAGGGATCTTGACAGCCGAAAGCATGACTCCCCGCAGCTTGATCTAAAGAGCCAGTCGTTGTAGGTGAGAGGAGTGGATTAGGCACAAAGAGTCACATGTAATAGACACACCTTGACAAATGAATTAGAAATGCAGATCAAGCATATTGTGATAACTGGAGCTCCATATTTACCCTACTTGTGAGCTCAACTGAGAAGAGTGAGTGAAAGTTCCTAAAGTGTCACAATAACCTAAAAATATCGATGGGGAAAGGTGTAGAAGAGAGACAAGCTGACTAAGTCTATACAAGAAATGCCTACTGATAGATCTCAAGGCCTTGTTAAGATCATGCCTGGGGCACGAGAGAAGCATAGGACCGGAACTCAGTGACCCAAAATTGGTGTTTCAGCATTTAGGCCTAATTGGTGGACAAAATAAGGAGGTATTGGGCTATTCCACACACCACTCCCCTTTTGGGGGCCTCAGAAAGATTTGGGGGTGGGGGAAGCGGATGGATGGGAAGGTTGAATGACTGAAAGATAAGAGAATGGGTAGGAGTGAGCTTCCTCATCATGACTGCCCCCCGTCTCCTGGGACCCTAGGATCCAGAATGACACGATTGTGCCTTCTTCGTCCTAATCCTGAGAAAATTCCTGACTAGACCAGGCCAGAGATAGGGACCAAATGACATCACCACCTCAGCCAACTCTAGCTAAATCCCAGATACTACCTAGAATCTGAGACTGTCACTCCCAACTCTTTGTCCCCTTGTCACACCCATCTTTTCCTTCCCCACTTTATGTTTTTTTCTTCCTATCTCTCCTTTTGCCTTCTGTTTAATAAGTCTTGCTTAGCCAGCCAAAACTGTATATTTTGCAACAGTGCTGTGAACCTGTGACCAGAGAGGCAGTTAAAAGCAATGCCCTAAATAGCCCAGTGCTGGTATGCAGGTCTCAGAGTGGCTGATAAAACCATGCGGTACGCCGGTGTTTCTTCAGCAGTGATATTGAAAGTGAAAGTCAACACCAGAGACAAAGGCAACATTTTCTATTTTTGCTGTTTGTTTGTTTGTTTCCTTGTTTATGTGTGTCTTGTTTTGTCTTCCAGGAAATGAGATCGGACTAGAACAACAGCAGCTCCATCCCACCTCAACTAATTTCTTCTCTTTTCCCCAAAAGGACAGTTATTACCATCTGCAATACCACCTACGGGACTCTCAGACAGGACATTTTCCTTTTAAAGCCTTTCCAGCTGAAGGGAAAGGGAAGAAGGGATGTTGTTAAAATGAAAGCCGTATTTAATACTTTAAATTTTGAATGCTTTTTCTTTTCTGTATCTTTAATAAAGGGTTAAAACAATTAATGGTGTGTTTGCCATGGTACTAAGCAGGCTGATTTCTCTGAATACCAAACCCCAAACCTTCTTTAAAACTATTTCATATTGGACAGTGACTGGGTCATCTTAACACCTTTAACCCTTCAGGCCCATTTATTCTAAATTAATACAATAGGTATCTCATAGACTTTAAGACTAGAAGGGACCATCGGGATCATCTAGTCTGACCTCCTGCAGATTAAACAATCTCACCCAACCACTCCTGAAATAGGTCCCTCACCTCTAGTGGAGTTACTGAAGTAATCAAATCATGGCTTAAAGACTTCAAGTTACAGAGAATTCACCACTGACACTAGTTTAAACCTGCAAGTGACCCGGACCCCATGCTGCAGAGGAAGGCAAAACAATTCTGAGGATCTGTGCCAATCTGACTCAAGGGGAATTTCCTTCCCAACTCCAAATATGGCGATCAGTTAGACCCTGAGCATGTGGGCAAGAACCACTAGGCAGACACCTGGGAAAGAACTCTCTGTAGTAACTCAGAGCCCTTCCCATCTAATATCCCAACTACATTAGACACACGCATGCGCACAGACCTATCTTTGAAAATATGGTACTACATAACTTCCCATGACCGTGGAACCTCCATAATATGGCACTTTATGTCTCTATATAGTCCCTATACCCCTGATATTGTGAATATACAACTTGGTTTGATATTGCAGCCTGCTTATGTTTGTGTAATAAAACAGATTATCGGGGAGGGGAGGAATCAGTAATTAACATATTAGTAATATTATATTTAATATCAATTCAACAATTCATTCCTCCCTAAACTTTCTCATCATAACTAACACACATTATTAATAAACCAGGAGGGAAATAAATGTGTAAAACCATTAATAATATAATACCCCCTGCACCATGCAAAGGTCTTGTTTAGTACATAAGGAGAAACTCACTATTACAGTAAGATTTCATCTAATTTTGTTAAAATGCATTACCTTCTTCAAATCCATTCCGGAGAAGGAATTTAGCAGACAATGGCTCAGTTTCACATTTTACTGAAAGAAGCTCCTCCATCACTGTTTGGACCTACAAAAAAATTTTAAAAAATATTCACAATATGATCATTTTTGTTTAATTGTGCAACAAAGACGACATCACTGGGATTACAGCAAAAGGACTCAGTCTCCAGGCCAGATCTTCAGCTCGTACAAGTCATCGTGCCTCCATTGATTTCATTGGCGCTACAACATTTTACACTAGGTGGGAATCTGGCCCTCTGGGTTTAACTATACAGACCTGATCAGCTGTAGCATTTGTTGACATCATGTTGCTGGATACATTGTCCCAGGAAATACTGAACCATCCTGTGCCGGATAAAATCAGCATCTGACAGGTAGCAAAAGCAGAAACAAACAATGTGAGCTACAAACAACCCCAAAAGTGTCAGATGATCTGTTCGTTAAGAGGATCTTTACATCAGCAGTCTTCTGCCCTTCTGCTCTCTGCAAGACAAGTGTCACCTTAACCACCCATCGCTCTACATGAGCTGTTGCAATTCACATCAAAAGCCTTGGTTCTCAGACTATTGGGGCAGAGGGGTTAAGTGACATGCCGAGTGTCACATGCAAACCAGTGGCAGACCTAGGACCAGCACCTCAGGTTCCCAGTCTTGTGCTCTAGCCACTAAAATAAGAGTTCCTCTAGCTACTGAGCAGGTCAAGGTAAGATTAATCTGCTAACTCATGTTAAAACTACAAACTGCCTTGTCTTCACTAAGGTTTTACCCCGTCTCAGTTAACTAGCATTAACTACCACGAGGTAAGAACACTTTTTTTATGGCTAGTGAAGACAAGGCCTATACAATAAGGGTTTTCTGCAAGATATGTGGATAAATAGCACCATGAAGCATTCAAGGCACAGGATCACCGACATGGCACTGACCTGTATCTCTGGAAGCCAGTGGGCACTGGCCCGGATTTCGTGCCTCTCTCTGTGATAAGTATTCACCACCGCCGGGGTTAGCCAGGTGTTGTGCAGCTGAACCCCAACTCGCATCCCACTGCTTGGTGCCTTCCCATGATGCAACGCTTCCAAGTAGTACTTTGAGCCACCCATCAGCTCAAATTTCTGGGATTTTGGCTGCCAACGCTCACTCCAGTTCTTCTCCCAGTGCTCGGACCATTCAGAAGCACCAGAAGGAATAGAGGCAACTTTCACCTGCATTCAAAGCAACAAGATAATTACACGGTAGTGTCTGACTCCAAAATAACACATGAACCTAACCTCTTTAGCTGGAGAGATTGTACCTTTAAATAACAAAGAGAAAGCAGACCACATTCACAGCGATGAGATGATGCCTGTACTAGACAGGATTTTTTTTGTAAGGGAAAATCCTGTCTAGTACAGAGTGCTGTGATCAAGGGGTCTGAGCTCAGTACCAGGAGACAGAGACTTCTCATATCTCACTCCTGCCCTAATAACAACTCACAGTAACAACCGGCTTTGGATAAGTCACTTAGGTTCCTCATCTGTAAAATGGAAGTTGTGTCATCTACCTGCCTCAGATGGGTGTTGTGAGGAACAGTTAGCTTCCACTTGTAAGCTGCTATAAAGGTTAATAGTGCTAGATTTTATTTGATAGAGGCCCTGCTGAATTTTCTCCTTACACTCCTGTTGAGAAATGACAATGGCCCGTGAGGAATCATCTAAACCAAGTGTCTTTCATTCATTGGTTTTGAAATTGAGTCTTTTCCCTCAATTCAGTGGAATCTGAGGTAACCATGGAGGCCACCTCAGAGAAGCTGTTTGTGAGAGGGAACCCTTTCAAGGTGACAACAGGAAAAAGACACCAAAAAGAGCACCACACCTTAAAATCATGAGAGAGAACAAAACCACTGAACCAATTCCCTTTCCCCACTTGAGGTATTATAGGCTACGCAAGTATCTGTAGGCAAGGCTGCCATTTTAAATCCCAATTTACACTTAAACCACTCAAGATGAAATTTTTCATGCTGTGTGTCTGTCTCAAGGTGGATTTTCTTTTTAAGTTTCAGTTAAACTGGTTCAGCAATTTAATTACACAATTACATTCTAATTTTTCCATAAGACCCCCATCTCATTCAGTGCACAGGATGGACTGTGCTCTGGGATGAATCCAGGCTGCATAGTGAAGATGGCTGCTCTCCATAGGATCCCTGCCTCACTTGTTGCAGAAGCTGGAAAGCGAATGAGGCAGGGAACTGGAGGAAGAGAAGG
Source organism: Dermatemys mawii (assembly GCA_007922305.1). Classification (NCBI taxonomy): domain Eukaryota; kingdom Metazoa; phylum Chordata; order Testudines; family Dermatemydidae; genus Dermatemys; species Dermatemys mawii. The sequence goes on along the minus strand of ML677455.1, from coordinate 805,999 downwards.
ATGGTCTCAGAGTTAAGTTGAATGCTGGAGAACTGGAGACTATCCCTAGAACAAGTGGGATTCACCTGTTCTGGGTGCCCATCTTGAGATATGGGGGGTCTTATCTACAGAAGTGCTGAGCAGTCACAGACACTACTGAGGTTAACAGCAGCTGTGCTCTCAACACATGAAGTACTATAAAATGCTGAGCCTACCTAAAAAAATAAAATAAAAATCAAGCACCAGCCTTCTTAAACTGAGCCCCCAAATTAGACACATTTGGTTTTCTTCTCTGACCCTCAGTTCCCCGTGTATGAAACAGGGCTAATAATACCCTCGCCTCACAAGGGTGTTACAGAAATAAATTCATTAATGTGAATGAAGAACTAAAATACTATGACAGCATCATAGAAAAGCCCCTAAGGAAATTCATAATTCTGTAGTCAGTGCAGGGTTTGGATGGAGTGCAGTAAATATGGCATGGAGTCATGCACTGAATGATCAGGATAAAAAGTCAAGATATATCACACCCACTGCTTTCCCCTCGTCCACAGAGCCAGTTATCTCGTCATAGAAGGCAATTAGGTTAGTCAGGCATGACTTGCCCTTGGTGAATCCATGCTGACTGTTCCTGATCACTTTCCTCTCCTTTAAGTAATGTAATGGCTAATAGTTCCCTTTGGAGGCAGGTTTGTCAGTAAAGAAGGCACATGACTGTCATTAACTGCACATGCACCAAGCTCTGTCTGAATATGCTTAGAGTTCTGGACACAGCTAGTTCTCACTGAGCGTGCTCATCTCATTTGCACAGGACCCTCCTTCCTGGTAGCCTGATATCTGTTCTTTTATGATAGGAGAGATCTTCAGAGGTGGCAGAGGGAGACTTTTCCCCTCTGAGGAAATGGTAACTGGGGACGAGACAAAGAGCCCTTGGAGACTGGAGTCTGCTGTTCCCTTGGCAGTAACCTACCATGGGCCTCATCTTGAGCCAGTAGACTCACTTCTGGGGGGGAAAGGATAATTGAGTCTCTAAGGCCCATTCAGTCCTCAGATTGATGCCAACAAAGGTGCCAATTGTGACTGCGTTTTTAGTGATGTGGTCACATGCCAACCAAACAATCCGTCCACCTCCTATCAGACACATTCTAAGGAGTCACCGAACCACCATTCTCTGGCCTGGGACAAGGAGCTCATGTTGAAGCTGAAGTTAGAACAAGGGTAGCATGTACCACCCAGCCACATGACAACATTTTTCAACCATGCATCCCATTTTCCACCAAAGGGAAAGAAAATCTATAGCAAGCAGAGGGCATTTGGCAAGCTGGACAATCCCTGCTCTGCTATGCTGGGGTAGGTGATGGAGGCACCCCTTGCAGGGAGTTAGCTCCAAACTCCTGCCCCTTCACCTTGGAGAGGCAGGAATTAACTCAAGAGTCAATCCAGCACTGCTATCAATGACAGACAAATCAGCAACAGCCCTTTTATCAGCAAACAAACTACCCCAGTGCTCTCCAGCATCATCCTGCAATCTCCAATCCCTTTGGACTCTGGCTGATTCTCATGTGCTGTGAACACTTAAAGTAGCCACACACTCAGGCTGCCTCCTAGGCCCATCCTGCTGCCTCCTAGAGCTCTTGGCCTGCCCGGTCCCTAAGCAGCACATGCGCTCTCCAGTAACCTGTCTTGAATTGCAATCCCATCCTCCACATCAGAAGGGGGTGGGCACCAGGAAGAAGGGGTGGGATTTCCTGCTGCCTCACAAGCCAACTGGCATAGGAGGTTCCCACTTCTCTTTGCTCGTCTCCCCCACCACTTAGGGCTGCAGAGCCCATTTTCACAGCACTGTTGCTGATCTGTGCAGTGTCGCTACACAAGGGCAATGCCATTGAAAAAAATCAACACAACAGCTGCAGAATCAGGCCCAAGGAATACGACTTGCAGGAAGGGAAACTGTAAATGCAACTCTTCCATATCCTGCACTTCCTATTTTTGCTGCCCTAATGAAATACCTTTTTTCCTGGGTCTTCTGACAAGCTTAGGTGCAAAGAAGCCCTGCCATCAGCCTGAATCCAGAAGGTGTAATTATTTGTCTGGGGTGCCACAAAGAATCCACGTAGTCGCGAGCTAGGCAGCAGAAGAATATTCATGTCATATAAAAACAGTGGACAAATCCCGGACAAACAGCTGCTTTCTCCCCTTTATTAAGAGGAAGAGGGAAATGTGTGTAACAACATGCAAACTTACTCAAATTCAAGAGCTTTTACCAGTTTTTAGACACTCAACATCTGACCTGTGTTCACAGGGGAAAAAATTATGACACTGCACAAATATTTCCAAGAAAAAAGTGAAAATAGACTGCTTTTTTAAAAAAAGCAGAATCATCCCCATTGCTGAGTAGGAGAAAGGGTTCATGTTGGAAACCTACAACAGTTCAAGGGAGAGGCACGTGAAAATGTCAGAAAGCTGAAAATGTTTGTGAGTATTTCTGCAAAGCAAAACCCAGCTCTCAATCGATGAATCTCAAAAGGATCAGATCATGTGCGCCCCAAAATTCTAAGGGCCAGCTCCTCTGCGGGAGTAAATTGGTTTGCTCCATTAACCTGGACCTATGCTGCTTCCCATCAGATGAGGATCTGGCCCTATGTGCCTATTCCAACCTTTTGGCACACAGAGCTCCTCTCCAGATGCAATGCTTCCTGCTTCTGGCTGAGCTGGTTCTAGCTCAAGAGCACTCTCCTTTGAAATATTTCATCACTTCTGTCTCTAGGCCTGGGCAAAAGGAAGTAGTACAGAAATTCGAGCCAGCTGGTGACCCGGGATCATGCCCTTGGAAGTCAGAAACTCCTCCTACACCACTCTGTCCCAGGTTTTCCAAGCAGGGCAACTCAGTGACGATGAAAAATATGGGATAAAACATGTCACTGCATTTCTTTAACTTCAAAAGGACCTAAAAACTCAAGTATTGAGCAAAGATTTGATTGGTATTATCAGAGCTGTGCAGTAAAGCTTGTTATAAAGGACTGGAATGTGCTATTGCTACTTCTTCCACTGCTAAAGATGCATACCAAGTTTTCATCTCCTTTTGAGACCTTTGAATACCTGAATGACTGCTGTGCCTGAGAGAGAAATCTTTCTGGAGAGCTGGCATTAGGAACAATCTGCCATCTATACCCAGGGGCTGTTTCAGTTAGATCAGTGCCTGCCGCATCATCCCAGACTTCAAAGAGAAGCCCTCTGTTTCCTGGGAAGTTAAAAAAAAATATCAAGAATCTAGTCAGCATGGCTAATGGAAAGTCCACAGCACATGAGAGAATTAATAGCAAAACAATGAAAAAGCTGCAGGCCACAGTCTATGGGTTGCTGGATAATAATCTCTGACAAAAGGCGTTTTGGGACCTATTAATGAGATCAACGTTAGTTCCAGGCTAGGAACACTGGAGAGACAAAGCCTTGATCTATGAAGTCCCCTCCAGCAAATAAAGAAAAGTACCAAAGGTCTTCAAAGGATAGTGCCTCCAGCACTCCCCAGCCAAGGTGCGATGGTCAGTACATTAAAGCGAACGGAAAAATAATTGGGAGAATTCTCAGGGAGCTCCAAAAGGGAGCAGAAAATAAAAGACCCCTGGAAAATAGACTGGAAATAAAGGAGACTCGTCAGGAGGGGCAAACTCATGGATATTAGGGGGAAAACTGAGGAGTACCATCGAGTTAGTCCACAGTTCCTAGGTTCAGATGTTACCCCTAAATCCCAAGAGAACTGGGAAGTTTGGTCTGCAAATCCAGGAGAGGCTATCCTGCTACTGAAAACCCATGTGATGAGGGGTTTTGGATAGCCCCATTTTAATCCACCCCACCACCAAACACAGAATTAAGTCTCGACCCCATTTTCAAATGGCAGCAGAGCAGTTTGCCAGGCAAGGACTTTGCTCTTAGAAATACTGTGCCTGCTTGAGGTGCAGCAAGTCTTCTGGTCTCATCAATGGGGCCAGTGGTGCAGCTAATCTTCTGGGGAGAACAGTGCTTGATTTCACAGGGAACACCTGGCAGTGGGAAAAGGAGAAGTAGGTACATGCAGAATGAGATTAAAGAACATAAACCCAGGCCTAAACTTTTTAAGGGATGAGCTCCCTTTGATTCTGAAAGAGATTAGCAGAGCTGCATTGCATCACCATCAAACAAGGGCAACATCACACCAATCAGAGGGCTTATATCTGTAGCCAATTATTCATTTGAATTCACAGCAGTGGGCCTCTCATAAGGCAAGTAACATGGTTCATATGTCCATTACCATGGTACTTACCTGTACGTGTAGTCCCACTGACTTTGACTCAACTTCAGTAGGAGTTGCTGGAGCAAGTACTATTAGAAAAGCAGGCCCTAAGGGAGCTGGCTCCTCTGAATGCGTGTCCAACTGGGCATTCAATATGGTGGCACAGGTGTAACTGAAAGCAAAATTTGGCCTGTGGTCTTCATTCCGTCACTATAGTATCCCAAAATGATTTCTACATTGTTACCTGCAACTGTGACCTGCACAGGCTGGTCAAAGAAGTCTCCTGTAATCGTGAGGTCACTTCCTCCTCCTAGGCTTCCCGAGACAGGAAACACAGATGCTATTTCTATAAAGGAAGGAATAGGAAACTCAGAGAATGGGCCTAGCTAACATGCATTAGGAAAGTTCCATCCTATTCCTGCTTCCATTAAAACTAAAAGCAACACTTGCACCGACTCAGGGGGAGCAGGCTCAGAAAAACTAACTGGCCCAAAGTCATCCCTTGCCCGAATTCGTCCAAGAAACCAGTGGAATTACAGCCAGGATTAATTTGATCCTACAGGTATAGCTCAGCTAAAGGACAATTTAAGGAGGGATATGATAACTCTTGCAAGCTGGTGTCATTCACATCCTCAGGAGGCCAAAATCAGGTGAAATTAAACTATTTTTGACCAGTGGTTCTGAACCTTTCCAGATTATGGTGCCCCTTTCAGGAGTCTGAGTTGTTTTGCGCACCTCCAAGTTTCACCTCACTTAAACTACTTGCTTACAAAATCAGACATAAAAATACAAAAGGATCACAGCCCACTGTTACTGAAACATTATTACTTTCTCATTTGGTCTGTATGAAATTTTGTGTTATGTTGACTTTGCTAGTGTTTTTATGTAGCCTGTTGTAAAACTAGGCAAATATCAGATACACCCCTGGAAGACCTCTGCATACCCCCAGGGATACACGTAACCCTGGTTGAAAACCACTGTTTTAGACTGTCAGGCTTGCCTCTGAATTTAACCTACAGATTTGACTGTTGTGAATTTTCTGTCAGCAGTGTTGTTATAGCCATGTTGGTCCCAGGATATGAGAGAGAGGCAAAGTGGGTGAGCCTAGACCTGAAGAAGAGTTCGGTGTCAGTTTGACAGCTTCTCTCTTTCACCATCTGAAGTTGGTCCAATATGAGGTATTACCTCAGCCACCTTGGCTCTCTAATTGAACTTTCAAACAGTTGAATATGATGCTGTTAATCCTTCGTGTTTAGGGCCAAATCCTGAGAGGTACTGAGCCTCTCCAACTGCCAGTGATATAAATGGAAGTTGTGAATGCTCAGATTTGACCTCTAGTCTCCGTTTGCATGGACAATCTAGTTATTTTCCCACTAGATGGCAGCATGGCTGTTTAGCATTCCTCATGTCTCATGCACACATGGGGCAACTGCAGTTCTAAACACTGAATCACACTTTCGTAATCCTTAAAATGGGCTCTTTGGAGAGATGACCTTAGCTTTCCCAAGTCTAAAAATTTTCTAATCCATCCATTTAAGGGCTATATTAATCTTTCAGCCATCAAGAGGGTCCCGCTAAATCCTTTGAACCAAGTCCTTTATACATGTGCACATCACAAATCACCAGTCCATTAGTTAGTTACAATCAATGGTTAGATCAGGCCTTAGTGGGAAAGATAGAGCAGGCAGCCCTGAAACATGTTCAAACTGAATGTGCCAAATGGTCTTTTCTAGCCTTGTCCTATCTATGATAGCAATCAAAGCCAAGTGCTTTATGGTCCATGAAACTTAGACCTGTGGTTGTACTTTGAGTTTTAGATGCAGATTCTTTTGAAGATCATTGACATTACTTAGCCATGACAGCAGCTACTAAGAATTTGATTTTCTATTGTCTAGGGAGCTGGAAACTGCATTCCCATGTGTTATACAATACAGTGCTTTACTCAGTACGAGACAATACTACAGTAGTCTGTGATATATCTTTGCCCAGAACTCTTGACTCCCACGCTGAAACTCAAGAGATACAATACAATCAGCTAGGGATGGGAAGAAAGCAATTTTCAACTCATTCGTCCTATCCAAAGCCCTCTCCATGTCGAAGACCTCCACTCCCACCAACTTCGGCAGGATTTGAGGGGTGGAGCAGGGTCAGGCACGTAGTGCAGGTCTGGCAGGAGAAGTAGTGGGGTTGCTTGATCATCACCCCATCTCCAGACCTGCTAAATCTCCTGTTGTTAGTGTTCTCCTGTTCAACATCCCTTAGAGATTCCAGAGCCACCCACAACCGGAAGCTGGAAACAAAGGATATGTCCACGTGATGGGGCTTACCAGAGAGGGCAGACAGACATAGGCTAGCTCTGCTTGGACTAGCACACTAAAAATAGCAGTTTGGGCTCGGGCTGGAGCCTGGGTTCTGAAACCCCACAAGGGGAGAGGGTCTCAGAGTCCAGTGTTAAGCCCAACCCTCAATGTCTTTGCTGCAATTTTATAGCCCTGCAGCCTGCGCTCTGCAAGCCCAAAGCAGCTGAATCAAGCCAGCCAAGGGTGTTTTACTGCAGTGTAGACATACCCTGAGTGATAAGGCCCCTCTTGCAGGGAGTTCAGTTCCGCATGCAATGAAAGCAGGAAGAGACAAGAAATCTGAGCACCTCCCAACCTTAGCTCACAGAAAGACAGAGGGCTAGATTTTGTATCTCATCCTGAGGTCCTTTTTGTGCTCTTTGTCTACACGAGAGCAACTTCCACTGAATCCAAAGGGAAATGCACACAAGGATTGAAGGCACAATAACATTGGGAAGAATAATAGAAAGGTTTTCTTTAGGCCTCTCGGGACTTGTCATAGGACAGGGCAATCAATATACAGCACCTGAGAATGTTTGATACAAGAAAAGCTCCTGTTTGGCACTGATGAGCCACGCATCCTTGTGTACCATCGACCTGCAACATGAGAGAAACGTGAAATTCCTTGGAATTTGAGTGAGGGTGGATCTCCCCACACTACCACAGAAGCCGAACGGAACATCTCAGAATAAACACAGGGAAACAGGTTTTCTGGGATAGCAAATGCTACTTTTCACCCATACATAGCAGCGTTCATTCAAGCACCCTAATTAGAGCTGGTCGAAAGTCTTCAACTGAATAATTTTGCCTTTATCAAATGCAGTTTTGTTGAAATCAAAATCTATTGTCTCAAACTTTCTTCCACTTTTCCTACTTTTTGCAGGTGGGTATTGGTATATATGGATTTTTTCCCCACTTTCAGATACTTTTGCCTTTTCCATTTTCTTTCAGTCGAAAAGGGTAGAAAAGTAAAAGAACGGAGAGAAAGAGCGGGGGGAGCTTCAAATTCAAAAATGGAGAATTGAAATGTTTTGGGTGTCTAAAAAATGAAACGTGACATTCCAAGTCAAAAGAAACAAAAAAGTTCCCCAAGCCCAACATTTTGCCGTCAAAAATTTTCAGTGATTTTTCTCTCAGAAAACTCAGCGGGAAAAATGTCGGCTTTCCAACCGGAGTGTATTGCAGGCTAGATGGCAGCATTTCAGCACTGGCATATGGATGGAGTCACCATACCCAATGGGTGCCTCCCAGAGTTCCAGCAAGTGCAGACTGCAGAGCAAGCCATGCTGGCGAACATCAGGGATTGAACCAACTCTAGCACTGAACCAAAGTCTCTACAGGTTGAGCTAAAAAATCTAGATTCCAGAGCTGATCTCTGGGACAGACTCATTTTCTCAGTGAATTGGGAATGGTGCAGGGACACCTATCAAACACTAGACCAGTGGGTTACACACAGACTGTATCATCCTTTGGAATAGACAAATCTATTCCCCTGGCCATAGTTTGGATGTGGGAGGTGTAGATCCTGGTGCACCTCTTCCCCACTCCCTCTGTGGTGGCTTGCTGTCTTGGAGACACATGGCAAGTGCAGAGACTGTCCCTAGCCTTTGCATGGGGCGTGTGAAGCACCTTCAACCCAGGACAACACTCCCTGCACAACCTGTTGGAGATGTGGGGAAAATCAGGCCCTTCATAAACATTAAGTCTCAACACCACGGTGAGGTAGAGAAAACGGGTGCAGTGAGATTACATGACTAGACAACGTGTAACCCATGCCTGCTTGACGTGATACTCTGTCTCCCTCTAGTGGCAGCTAAACCATCTAGCGATTGATGAGTCTGCTCCAACCTTGACTAAGAAATATGTGTCTTTTAGTTCAGGCAGTAGAGGCTCATGCCTAAAGCTCCAGGGATCCCAGGTTTGATCCCAGTTCCTGATGACCAGGATCTGTTGGCATTACATCTGCTCACCGAGGGAATCCTTCACAGAGTCAAATCCAGCATTTAATAAGGAAGCTGCAACAATGCATACACTGATTTCTTCCAACAGCTCGCAGAGATCTGTGGTTGACTTTTTTATCCAGAACAACAATTGATTCATGAGCAAGGACAATGAACAGCCCTGATAATCAAACCATTGGGAGCCAGGCTCTTCTGCTGTTTAAATCAAAACCCTCATAGAAATCAAACTGGGCATCAGCTACTATACACCCCTTCTGATACTGCATTTGGACCAGAACCAACCCTTCCCTCCTTCCCCACCCTTAACATTCACAACTCAGGTTCTGGTTTTGGCCCATCTAAGAGAAATAAATGTTCCCAAGTCACTCAGCTACCCTGCACATGTAGAAGATTGGTGATAGGGGATTATGCCCATCTGTATCTAATGGATACCCCTGTTCTGTGCACTTAAACAATGGCAAGGAGACCCCCAGATCCTTTCATATTCTCTAGGGGGAACTTTCTTCTCATTGCCATCCTCAGATCTGATGATCAGTTCATCCCGTTGAGTCAGAAAAGGGCCATGGCTAGGTCTGTATATGCAAGTTCTGTAAAATGTATCCAGGTATTCTTTCTGGACCCAGAAATACAGCCGTACTACCACAGGAAATCACAGATGAATGAGGGGCAACATTTCTGTTACTCACTTTCCTTTGTTAAACACTGAAAAGCTAATGTTCTGTGAACCTGTAGGAAGAGAAAACACACACAGTTAATGCAGGAACGTGGGGGAGTCTGTAGAAAAAGCACACTGGAGTAGGATCAACATTATGGGCCTGATTCTCCTTTCTTCACAGACTTTACCCCAGTATGTCTCCATCGGCTTCAGGGGAGCTGTTCTGTTTGATAGCGAGCAGATAAAGTATCTCAACTAGTAATGCTATGAGATGGCACAGAAATCTGAGAACCACACCGAAAAAACCCAGCTGTCACACCTAAACCATATTGCACCGTCTCCAGCTGACATGGGAGCCTGCCACATTATCATCATGGGAGCACCTAGAAACCCCAACCGAGATCAGGACCCTGTTGAGCGAGTCGTTGTCTCATTTTACAATCTAAACATACAAAATGGAGTCAGGGGAAATGAGCCACACAGAAAGCTTCAGAGTAACCTTCTCAAAATCCCCTAAGTCCTGTTTCCAAACGTGACTAAGGCTATTAGGAAGTTTAAGTCTCACTGAAAGTCGGTGGGATTTTGGCTCCTAAGTCACTTCTGAAAACAGGACTGAGGCACTTTTGAAAATGTCACCTCAAGTGACTGTCCACGGTCTCCTAGCAGGTCATTAGCCGAGCCAGGTCTCTAGAATCCCAGTTCAGTGTCTTAGCCACCAGACCTAAATAACTCTGGGCTTCCACCAGGGCAAATCTTAAACACTGGCAATCATGTGAGGCAGCTTTCCCTCCAATTTTCTCCTGGGAAAGGCCTATATCAAAGACCTGCAACTCAGATGACAAGCATAGTAGTAGAGGCCACTGCACAGCCCTAGTAACATGGTGATGTGAACCAATGAGCAAGTGACACCATCGAACCACAAACACCATTGAAACTCAGCTACCCCAGGGACGGGGCTGTAAAAGTACAGAGCTGGGGACAACTCATTCTTGTGTACCTCCACTTAGAGAAGAGGAGGAAAGTTATCATGTAAAGAAAGGTGAAGGTCAAAAAATGGGTGAGGGAGGGAAATGATTACAATAAATAAGTTATTAGGTTACAATCATAAGATTATAGTCAGAAGGGGCAGAAGTGTTCCAGGAGCTCTCTCCTGACCCTGGGTTTCTGATGGGACGGCTGTACGCCCGGGGTAATCATTAATCAAGCCACCTTTTGAGGAAGAGACCAGAACTGTAGGTGTACATGTTATCCTCTTTCCACTGACCGATATAGCTGCCTTCTACAAGGCACTGTAAGGTCCCTGTTCCATGATCCATCTGAATGGGATAGCTGTAAAGAGACAGAGAAATTGTGCTGCCTTTAGAAGGGAAAAGGAACACAAGGAAAACACAGCACTGCCGTTCCAAATAAAACACAGGGCTTGATCCTGATACTGGAAGGATGCTTAGACCCTGAGTTTAAATGGGAAGTGAAGGTAAACAGCATCTCATAAAACTGGGTCACTGGAGAAGTTGTGTAGGAGGAGGGATGTAAGGAAGAGGTATGGTCCTGAGGTTGCTGTGATGCAGACTAGTTACTGGGCAGACCTTTCGGGGCATGTCTATGCTGAAAAGTAAGCCCAGGCTTCAAATTCAGGCTCAAGCCTAACCCCTCTTCCACCTACACACAAATCACGCTAACCCAGGGCTCAGACTCAGGGTCCCAGGACCCTACATGGCTGGAGGGTCTGAGCCTGAATCAAGCCAGGCACCAGGACTGAAGTCTTATTGCTGTACAGTATAGACACAGCCCCACTGGACTCAAAATTATCCCATAATCCTACAGGCTGACTTTATTTGTCCTCGGGAAAGTCAAATTTGGTGGACAGCCAAGTTTTCCCACAGTGCACCACAAACAAGGGGCTAGAAGGGACACATTTTGGGAGGGCAATAAGAAATCTGGAATATGGGTGGTTGGACTCGGGCCTGCGTAATGCAGTGTAGACACTGGAGTCCCAGGAGGAAATGGGACCCAGGATACAACATGTGCTAACCAGGGGCCTACCACTAAGTGTAGATGCTCAAGCCCTAGGTTAACAAACCTGTCCACTAACTCGAGATCTACTGACCCTAGGCAGAAAGCCGCAAAGCGGAAGAGGGACAGCTCAGGGGTTTGAGCACTGGCCTGCTAACCCCAGGTTTATGAGTTCAGTCATTGAGGGGATCATTTAGGGATAGGGGGCAAAAATAGAGATTGATCCTGCTTTGAGCAGGGGGTTGGACTAGATGATCTCCTGAGGTCCCTTCCAACTCTGAGATTCTATGATTCTATTAAAGCAATCCCTGGCCATGAGAGGGTGCTCAGGAGGAACTGAGAATCAGGTCTCATGTGTCCTTCTAAGAAGAGAGGAGTCTGCACAGTGCGGTATTAGCAGAGCAGTTCTCTCCCACAGGGGTGGTTATAGATTGCTAGCAGGCAGGCGAAGAATGTTGTTAATGTTGAAACGGCTTTGAAAAAAATCAATGATGCCAAGGGTAGGTTTGTAAAAGTTTAAACAATGATTTGACAAACCGCTTAAACCCTTAACAGATTGGCCCCGCCACTTCCCTATTTTAAACAAAGACCTTCTCATCAGCCGCTGAGAAGGAATTTATTATTTAAGGGAACTGAGATAGTTTGTCTTCGGCTAAATAAGTAAAGCAAACAGGAATGCCACTGCCAGGAGCTGCTGTCCCATGGGCATGAAAATTTCCCCGCCACGGAAATCCACCCTGGCAGCTTTCTCATTACACTGCACTTACTCACTCACACCTGTATTTAAAGTGAGTGAAGATACTTCCAGACTCTGTGCTCCTCTCACACTGGTGGAGTTCCAGAGTTGATGGGAGAGGGCTCAGGGATCGATTGATCGTGTCTAAATTAGACACGATCAATCGATCCCTGGAAGATCGATAGTTACTCGCCGATCTGGCAGGTAATGTAGACCAGGCCTTAGAAGAGTCAAGAGCCCAATCCTCATCTACAATGAACTCATGCACAGCTGACCTTGTCTACACTGGGAGCTTAGCCATCAATGTAGCCGCACCAGTACAAAGCCCTAGTGCGCTGCGTTGGTGGAGATCCTGTCTACAATCTGTACTGGTGCAGATGGCCCCAATTTAACCCACACGGGGGAGGAGGGGTGTAAACCATGCCTCATGCTGTGTAACTGCTTCCAGTGCTAGGGCTTTGCATTGGGGGCAACTCTGTCAGCAGCTAGAACAGACGTGGGCAAACTACGGCCCGCGGGCCACATGTGGCCCGCTGGCCATTTTCATCCAGTCCATGAGCTTGGGTCAGGGGGCCGGGCCAAGCACCACAAGCCCTGCACTCCCGGCCGGGGAGCCGGGCCCAGCACGGAAAGCCCGGCGGCCCCACACTGCCGGCCGGGGAGCCGGGCCCAGTGCGGAAAGCCTCGCAGCTCCACGGTCAGAGCCGGGGGCCAGGCCAAACGCATCTTGCCATGGGGCCCCAAGCCATGGTGACGGGCCGACCGTGGCAAGCCGCGGGGCCCCGTGCTCCCGGCACCGGCCCGGGGTGCCAGGCGGAGCACGGCAAGATGCAGGGCGAGCGGAGCGCTGCGAGCCGTGGGGCCCCATGCCTGGCTGAGCAGGTAAGCCAGTTTGGTGGGGAAGGGGGTCTTAGGTGGTGGGTGCTGGGGGTGGTGGTTAGGGTGTGGGGGGTCTAGGGTGGGGGCAGTCAGGGAACAGATAACAGGAGGGCTAGGTAGGGGTGGGGTTCTGGGGGCAATTAGAGTGGGATGGGTCTCTGGGGGGCGATCAGGGGACAAGGAAGGGGGGTTTGAACAGGTTGCGGTTGTGAGGGGAGTAGTCAGGGGGCCGGAAGTGGGTGGGGGTTGGATAGGGGACGGGGCCTTCCCTACCCAGCCCTCTGCACAATTTTGAAGCCCCGTGCGGCCCTCGGGCCAAAAAGTTTGCCCACCCCTGAGCTAGAATCCCAACATCGATAAGACCTAAGCCATTCTGTCACCTCTGCTGATCCTGAGATCCACTGGTCTAATTGGTGCCAGTAGGATGGGTCTGTTCTGCCAGCCAAAGCATCCTGGGAAATGCTGTGCATTCCTGCCCCTGCCTCCTGCGCACTCCTAATACACCACCTACACTGGGGTGGAGTGGGCAATGCAAAGGCAGCTATGCTGGCATTACGTGGCCACTCCCATGGCATAAAAGCACCTTAGCTGTCAGGAACCATGTGCCTGAGGCCAGGTCTACACTAGGGGGGGCGCATTGACCTAAGATACACAACTTCAGCTATGCAAATAGCGAGGCTGAAGAAGACGTATCTTAGGTCGACTTACCTTGGTGTCCTCATGGCGGCAAGTCAACCGCTGCCGCTCCCTTGTCAACTCTGCTTCCGCCTCTCGCGGTGGTGGAGTTCCAGAGTCGACGGGGAGAGTGCTCGGGGATCAATTTATCGTGTCTACACTAGACAGTATAAATCAATCCCTGATGGATTGATCACTACCCGTCGATCCAGCGGGTAGTGTAGACCTGGCCTGAGTTCCATCAGCTGGGCCCACAGATAGCCTGCTCCGCCCCTGGACCTGTTAATGAGCCCAGTTGGGCTGTGACAGAATTGCCTGATTAGCAGGCCTACCCAACTGGCTGCAAGAAGCCCACGGGTCTGCATTTAAGCTCAGAAGCAATGGCAGGTTGTTGGCTGCTCAACGCTTACACAGACAGCTGCAATCTCCCCTGTGCCTGCGCTGTTCCAGCCTTGCTCCTATCCCACACCCCTCCTTGGTTCCTGACTCAGCTCTGGCCCTTGGCCAGTCTCAGCTCTGACTCTTGGCCTGGTGGTTAAAGCCTGTTCCCGGCCTTAACCACTAGGCCAGGCTCCAGCTCAAACCACTAAGTCAGATCTCCCACATCCCAGTCCCTGACACTTAACAAGGACTATGGAATCAGTCTCTTGTCTTTTGTTCAGTGCACGTTTCCTAGCATTCCACTTATACTCAGGTTGGCAATGATTAAAGCCAAGGGACAAAATTTTGATGGAACAATTTTCCACCTGAAGATGCAGTTTCATCAAAGCAAAATGTTTTGTGGAAAAGACACAATTTCTACAAGTTGTTCACTGAACAATTGTCAAAACAACTTGTTTTGACTCCCATTATTTCATCTCTGATATTAAAGTATTGATTTAAATATATGTATGCATATACTGCATTTATCATTAGATGCATTGTATTCAGTGTTTCATATTGTACTATTCTGACACTATCAAAATGATCCAGTGTTTCTGAATCTAATTTTTTCTGAATTTCTGTTCTATGAGAAATTTTAATTTTTTGTTCCAATCTGGAACAAAAACAAAAATTTGAAATGGCAGAATTTCCTGCAGAACATTAATTCAGTTTTCCAAGCAGCTCTAATAATTATGCCATTGCCAAACAGGATGCAAGAGAACCAGGGACCTAGAACTTTCCCCACTCTGGTAATCTAACAAGATACAAGCAAACAATGAAAAAGATGAAATTCAATAAAGGCCAGGGCAAAGTACTTCACTTAGGAAAGAAAGATCAAATGCACAACCGCAAAATGGGGAATAAAAGGTTAGGTGGTAATACTGCTGAAAAGGATCTCGTGGTTATAGCGGATCACAAATAGAATGAGTCAACAATGCAATGCAGTTGTGAAAAAGGAATGTAGTAACAGAGTGTTGTAAGAAAGACACAAGAAGTAACTGTCCAGTTCCACTCAGCAGTGAGGAGACCTCACTGGAGTACCGCGTCCAGATCTGGGTGCTACACTTTAGGAAAGATGTGGATGAATCAAAGACAGTCCAGAGGAGAGCAGCAAAACTGATACAACGTTTAGAAATCCTGACCAAAAAGTTTAAAAAAATACTAGGCATGTTTAGTTTTGAGAAAAGAAGATTGAGAGGGGAGCTGATAACAGTCTTTAAATATGTTATGGGCTGCTATAAAGAGGACTGTGATCTATTGCTCTCTGTCCACTGAAGGTAGAACAAGAAGTAATCAGCTTATTCTGCAGCCAGGGAGATTTAGCACAGATATTAGGAAAACTTTCTAACTATGAGGGTAGTTAAGCTCTGGAACAGGCTTCCATGGGAGGCTGTGAATACCCATGACTGGAGGTTTTTAGGAATAGGTTGGACAAATACCTGTCAGGAACAGCCTAGGTTTATGTGGTCTTGCATCACCACGAAGGGCTGAACTCAGTGATTTCAAGCTCCCTTCCAGCCCTACATTTCTATGAAAATCAATAATCTAGAACCCCATGCACTCCAACAGTTTACCCAATGAGCTGACTTTTCAAGAGCCCCTCTAAATTGTGACAAAGCACCTGCCTGTTGTTACCATAACCCAGACGGACTGACGTTCCTCTACGATCATATGGAGATCTCAAAGCAATATGAAATTAGCTACAACCCAAAGCAAAAAGGAAGATCACATACTAACATGCTTCTCGTTTGCTTGTTGGCAAAAGAACAGAGGCTGATCCATCCATCTCCTTCTGCCTCGAGGATAACAGGGCTAGATAGGAAACAAACAGGAAAGAGGTAACATTAGGGAAAGCCATTAAGCCCTAGGGTGAAATACTGGACCTACTGAAGTCACTGGCAAAATGCCCACTGGCTTCAGTGAAAAAAGAAATTCCAGCTTTTGGAACTATTTGACTTGACATTACTGGAAAGCTGTGTCCCATACACCTTATGAAACGTGCACAACTTTTGCAAACCTAAGGAGGCCTTGCCTCATTCACTGGGCATTTTACAAGACCCAAAAGAATGAGGCAAGAGCTCATGTGAAATCCTGCTCCAGTCACTGCACATATTCACTAAACATGAGCATGGCGTTCCTATAAAACTATAGGCTGAATCTATTCAGTCCATTGAATTTTCTCAAGTTTGTTCACTGGTGTTTTGAGGTTATATTGTAAATAATGAAACTAGCATTTCAGTGGAGGATACCAACACACCAAAGCTACACAGAAACACATTCCAACTTTCCATTTCAATAACCGCAGCACTTGTAGTTCCCATGGAAGATGGGTGAAACAATAACTGATACTGAACACAGGACGTTAATCAGTATCCAGAGGCTAGGATTGTTGCCTCTGAATTAGCTGGTGTAAATCAATGCAGCTCTACTGACTTATGATTAGGGCTTTGTGTCAGGGAGGTCATGGATTCCATGACTTCCTCCAACCTCCAAGACATCTGCAGCTGCCAGTGTGGCTGGCCCCAGGACTGACCAAGCAGCTGGCCCCAGGGCTAACTGCTCAGGTGGCTCTGGGGACAGCCACACGAGCCACTGCTGGAGCGGCTCTGCAGCCAGCTACTCGGGTGGCCCCACGCAGCTGGCCCTGGTGACTGCCTGAGCCGCGGTCCCGGGAGGGCTGGAGCAGTAGCTGGCCCCCCAGGGCTACTCCACCCTGGCGGTGGCCAGAGCAGCCCCATGGCTCCCGGGGATCCCCTCCACCCCTGGTGGTGGCCGGAGCAGCCGCTATTCCCCCGGGGGTCCTCCCCTGCAGCAGCCAGAGCAGCTGTTGCCCCGCCCCCTCAAGGTTCCCCCCACAGCAGTAGCCAGAGCAGCCGCTCCTAAGATTCAGTCAGGGGTATTTGTGGTATAAGTCACAGGCCATGATATTTGTTTCTTGTCCGTGACCTGTCCATGACTTTTATGAAAAATACTCATGATTAGATCCTGGCCTTACTTATGATTTATACTACCTGAGGATGTGGTTCCCTAATCGCAGAATTTACAGTGCTGTATCAGACCTGCGACCCCTCAGAATGTTGCCTACCCTTCAGCAAACGTCTGACACTTCAGACCCTGGTGAATGAAACACCCTAGGCAAACATGCAATGGGAGAATATTTTTCCCTGACTCCTAGGCTGATCAGTTAAATTCTTGAAGCATGAGGTCTGGTTACCCTTCTCTTCACATAAATTATTACATGAACAAAACTTTCGAGTAACTGTAGACCCTCTGGGCTCCGATTCTCCACAGTCTTGCACAACCATGCCTATACGTGCCAGTTCAGAATCCTCCAGTCACTTATCCTTGTGGTAGCATTTTACACCCATTTTGAACATGCTGGGCCTGGTTCTCTGAATGCTTACCCTCCATCTTGTGAGACCATTCACGCCAAAGCAAATTCAAAATGGTGGCATTTTACACCCATCTGACCCTGGTGTGAATGACCACTTAAGCAACAGGGCAATAGAAAATCAGGTCACCACTCGGTGGAAGTGCAAGTGACTCTCTGAAGCTTGAGGCAGTGGAGAGTAAGTCACACAGCCTAGATCCTCCAAAGTATTTAGGCATCTGTCTTCCAGAGATTTCAATGGAAGCTAGGAGTCTAAATACCTTTGAGGATTTGTCCCACTGTTTCTTAAGAGCTCGGCTTTAACTTTACATTTGCCATGAAAATTACTCTCCTCAACCAAGCTAATAGAATTTCTAAAAATGCAATTGGAAGAGGAAATGTATTAACTTGTAGTTTCCTACATTGGAAATTAGTTTGTTTTAATCTGTTAACCAAAATAAAACCTCCAACAACCAGATGCAATTACAGTACAATTCACACTGAGCCACAATTGACTGTGCTGCCGCTCAATAAACGGACTAGCTTAATGGACCAGTTGCAATTAGATTAACAAAGTTTCCTGGAGCCCAACTCATGAGCTGCAATAAACCACAACACGAGGAAACTGGCAGTTCCATGCCAACTGGTTGCAATTTATTGCTGTCAAGGAGGCTGGTCAAAGAAAGAAATGCCCAAAAAAACCCAATTACATGGACAGAGCCAGAACATTAATATATGTAATTACCCATCAATATAATCAACATTAAAGTCAATGGTTTCGTATGTTCCAGCAATGATCTTCCCACAGACTTGTATTATGTTTCCTGTTTAAATGAGAAAGAAAACAAAGGGATTATTTTTAAAGCAGTATGCTAATGTTTGTGGAGTAAGACAGCTGGAAAAGTGGGGGTTAGGAGCCAGATTTACTAAGGGGTATTTAATTATTATTATTATTATTACCAGTGTGCCTAGAAGTCCCTGCCATGGCCCATTGTGCTAGGTGCTGTACAAACACAGAACAAAAAGACATTCCCTGCCCCAATGAGTTTACAATCTAAAAGACAAGAGATAGCAGATGGATTAAGACAGGGGAGTGCAAGGAAACAATACAGGTGCCTACTGGGACCTACAAGCCAACAAGGTCCTTAAGCCAGCAGGCACCTAGCTCCCATTGACAGTCAACAGGAGTCAACTACTTTACTCACTTAACTGAAAACTCATTTTCAGTACTAAAACAAGAATTTCAATTTCTGGTTTTTCCAACAGACCAATTTTGACAAAAAAAATTAAAAAAAAATGTTCCTCTAAATTTTTCATTGTTTTTTTAAAAAAAGTGTATAATTACCTGGCCAGCTGTACCACTGAGTCACTTTAGTTGGCCAAACAGCATCTTCTGAACATTTTTTTTTGGAGTCCTGAGATTGTGCTTTTATGTTAATTACAGACAGGAGTCAGCCGAGCACTTAACCACATGCTTAACTTTGAGCTGATGAGTAGTCTCATCTATATTCAGGAAAGCATTTAACGCCTGCTTCCCTTCAGGTATGTGAATTTCCATTAGACTATTTTCAGGATTAAAAGTAGGCAAGTTCTTTAGCACTCCATTGAATTGGGGCAGTTAATGCAGTACTGAGACTGAATAGATAAAAATCACAAAAAAAATCTGTGGGTCAAAATCTGCTCTCTTTGCCCTTAACTCCAGATTAACACCATTGATTTCAGTGGGAACATTTCACTTTTACACTGGTGTAACTCAGATCAGAATCTACCACCACTCATGGGATTTGTGAGCTGGAAAACATGGTTATCTCCATTGTACAGATGATTGAACTGAGGCACACAGAGATTAAGGGACAGATTTTTAAAGGAATGTAGGCACCAAGTGGGATTTTCAAGTGTCCAGGGCCCAGAGCCTCAAAGGTATTTAGGTTCTGAACATCTGTTGATTTCAGTGGAAGTTAGAAGTCGAAGGTCCTTTGAGGATCTGGGCCTGGGTGTTTAATTCTAAATTAAATCAATGAGATTTAAGCACTAGACACTTCTGAAAATCCCAGTAGGCTCCTTTCTGCATCTATAGCCATCTAAACACTTTTAAAAATATGTCCCTAGATGATCTGCCCACAGGAAGTCAATGGAAGAGCCACAAATAGAACCCAGGGGTTCTGATGATCAGTCCTCCACTCTGAACGAGACAACACTACCTCACTGCATTGGTGAAACGTGGTTCATCAAACTCCTGAACTTCTGCAAAGGGCACAGTCAGCTCAAAGGTTCAGAATCTGGCTTTTGTTCCCTGGGGACCAGCAGGCTGTTTAACCTTGCAATAAATTGCAAGAGGATGGGTTTGTTAACTTCCTGTATCAATGTGACCCTAACAACATTTACTCTTCTTCTCCCCTGGCTTTGGATTGGTAACTTCAAGGACTTTCCAATGAAGCGAGTAGAATTGTGTGGAAAGGAATTGCTGAAGAGCCAGGAGATCACCAGAAATACAGATAACCAAAGAGCCTTGTGACAAGGCAGTCAAGTGCCTCACTCATACAGACACCAAATGCAAGTGTTACCCACTGGTCATTGTATGCTACTAGGGTTGCCAACTTCCTCACCGCACAAAACCGAATACCCCCACCCATGCTCCTGCCTTGTCCTTCCATGGCTCCACCCATAGAATCACAGAACCATAGAACGGAAGGGACCTCAAGAGGTCATCTAGTCCAGTCCCCTGCACTCAAGGCAGAACTAAGTATGATCTAGTCCATCCCTGACAGGTGTTTGTCCAACCTGCTCTTAAAAATCCCCAATGATGCAGATTCCACAACTTCCTTAAGCAATTTATTCCAGTGCTCTACCATTTCATGATCACTTTCACCCAAGTCGCCTTCCACTTTCAAATTCTCAACCAGTTCCTCCTTATTGGTCAAAATCAAATCTAGAACAGCCTCCGCCTACAAGCTTTCTCCACCTTCTGAAATAAAAAATTATCTCAATGCCCTGTGCTTTCTCCAAGGCCCTGCCCCCACCCGCTCCATCCCCCTGCTCTTCCCCACCCTCACTCACTCTCACCAGGTTGGGAAGGGAGGGAGGGCTCTGGCTGGGGGTGCAGGCTTTGGGATGGGGCCAGGGCTGAGGGGTTCAGAGTGTGGGAGGAGGTGCGGGCTCTGGGGTGGGACTGGGGATAAGGTGTTTGCAGTGCAGGAGAGGGCTCCAGGCTGGGGCAGGGAGTTGGGGTGTGGGCGGTGAAGGCTCCGGGCAGCAGCAGGAGGATCCGGGCTAGGCCAGCGATTGAGGTGCAGAGGGGGGTGAGGGATCTGACTGGGGGTGAAGGGAAGAGGGATTTGAGGTGCAGAAGGGGGCTCTGGGGCTGGGCCAGGGGGTTGGGTGGGCGTGGGGGGGGGTTTTCCGGTGGCACTTACTGCAGCTTTGAGGAAGCGGCCACCAGGTCTCTACAGCCTCTAGGTGCATGGGCGGCCAGGCAGCTCTGTGCGGTGTGCACTGCCTTTTATCCACAGGCCCCATCCCCCACAGCTCACATGGTTCCCTGCCAGCAGGAGCTGCAGAGCCGGCCCTGGAGGTGGGGGGATGCACGGAACCTCCCTGGCCTCCCCAGCATCTAGGGGCCATAGGGACCTGGTGACTGCTTCCTGGACTGGTAGGGAGCCTGCCTTAGCCCCAGGTCCCAACTGCACTGCTGACCAGACTTTTAACAGCCAGTTGGCAGTGTCGACCGGAGCCACCAGGGTCCCTTTTTGACCAGGCATTACGGTCGAAAATCAGACACCTGGAAACCCTACATGCTAAGCATCCCCACTATGCCTGATCCAGAGGGCAAGAGTCTTACTTACTATAAAGCCTCGACTTCATAGCTCAAGCTGTAGTAGCTTGTGCTTTCAGCTCTATAGGTGCCTCATTTAATCGCCTGTGTATCCGCTAAAATGGCAGCTCTTGCACAAGGAAGATGAAAATATGTAACATCAAAGCACCCTCCATTTTAAAGGAAGATCCCTTACCTGGGACTCCAGATGGTGGATTAATTTGGTAAACCACAGGTGTCTGTGCAACAGAAAACTGCAAGAAGAATTTTGTTGTTAAATAAACAAGCTTCCACAGCAGCCCTACAAGATCTGATTATGCATCGTTTATAACACAGCTGGCAACCAGCATTTCAGGCACATTTATTTTGGGGCTTGTCTTTAAAGTGCATTTCTACTCTGACGAGTGACTATGTAAAACAACACCCTTCTTAACAGCAAAGTTGCTCCCCATGTGTTCTTAAAGTCAGATGTGCTGATTTTAGTGATGACAATAGGTTTCTACTGCTGGTTACTCCAGCTAGCTCTGCAGAACCAGCACAGCGAAGACAAGAGAGAGCTGCATTCTTCTCCATCTCCTGCCTCACCCACAAAACTGTTATTAAATTGCTAATCTGTTACTTCAGTGGATCCTCACTGAAGGCAACAGGTCTGTGCAGGGGTCGCCAAGGGTCTAATTCGACCTGCAGGAAAAAGAGCAATATGATCTCATGCTCCTACGGTGACCAGATGTCCTGATTTTATAAGGACAGTCCCGCTATTTGGGAATTTTTCCTCTATAGGCATCTATTACCCTCCACCCCGTCCCGATTTTTCACACTTTCTATCTGGTCACCCTACATGCTCCAAAACATAACTTGATCATTGCAGAAGTTGGAAACTAAGGGCCAGATTATAACTCTGGGAACTAATCAGAGATGAATAAACTCCTATATGGGCAGAGCAGTGGGGGAGTGAGGGAGGATGTGTCCATATGGTCAGATGCATTCAAGGTCCCTGGGAGGAGTGTGCTCAGCAAAAAGCATTTGCTGTTCCTATATAAGAAAGGCAACCTGCTTTCCCACGCCCATGCAAACCCTCCATCACTATCTTGTGTGCACGGAGTGGAGATCCCAGACACAGCCCCTCTGGAACAGAGAGCATTCCTGGCCGCCCTACTCCTTTCCCTCCGTGCTCCTCAAGTCCTATGTCTCTGCCTCTTGAGCAGTGTGATTGCGTGCAGGAAGGTGTCACTACAGTGTCTCCCCAGTAGGGCACAGTCCTACATATTTCCTCCATGCACTGCATGGCCACGTTGATCAGGGGCACCGTGGCACAGAACTGAAACCAATCCTTTGTAGCAAAAAATCGAGTCAATGAAATTTTTCTCTTTCTTTCTGCTCCTCATTGTTCCACAAGCAGCCTGAGATTGTCCCAAATTTCTTTGTGCCTTCAACATTGCTGGCAGGATCATTTCTACAAATGATTCCGGGCCTGATGACAGTTTATAGCCAATGTCTGCAATCTAAGCATTAGTTCTGACTGGAATTACAGCTCTCATGGCATCACTTGTTTTACCTGAATGTAACTCTTAGACTCAGGTTCCCGGTGTGTGAGTTTGAGTTCGAAACCTTGCTGTTTTCTGTGAACATTACTGATCTTTATAGCATGCCCATCCGCTGCTACGGGGGCTGTTCTCCCATATGTAGTCGACACTCCCTGCAAGCATTCCTGCCTGGATGGATGAATACAGAACCAGCTCCTCCACTGGGAAAAACTGTCATAGGCTAAGTGACCTCCAGCCAAGGATCTGGCTCCCAGAGTTTTACACAAGCCAGTATCAGTGGAGTATTGTGAGAAGTATTTACCCTGCTCCAACCATAGAAAGGAAGGGCTGGAAGGAACTTTAGGAGGTCCTCTAATCCAGCCTCCTCTGCTGAGGCAGGATTAAGTGTATCATGGGGGTGGGGTTGGCTCCTTTTGAGGCTTCACGGGGAGGGATAGCTCTGTGATTTAAGCATTGGCCTGCTAAACCCAGGGTTGTGAGTTCAATCTTGGAGGGGGCTATTTAGGGATATGGGGCAAAAATGGGATTGGTCCTGCTTTGAGCAGGGGGTTAGACTAGATGATCTCCTGAGGTCCCTTCCAACTCTGAGATTCTATGACTGTCTAGTGTTAAAAGCCAGGATACTGGATTAGATAGATCTGATTTGACAACTCCTGCATTCCTAGAAATGTGCAGCTTTTGGGATTCTCATGAGATTATGTCATCCCAAAACTGGACAACGTGTGACCTGCAGTGGTTGGAGAATGGTAAAGAAGCCCAGCTTTGTGCTCCTGGGAGGCAGTAGATAGGCACTGGACTGGGAGACTAGAGATTTGGGTCCTGCACCATGGCCTGCTGTGTGACTGCCCAAATCACTTTGCATCTGTGCCTCACTTTTCCCATCTGTAAAATGGGAAGGATGACACCTATGTCCCTTTGTGAAGCACTTTGAACTCTCCAGAGGAAAAGCACCATGTAAGAGCTAAGAGCCAGCTTCACAAAAGGTATTTAGGAGCCTAGTGGGATTTACACTGACAGTCAGTGGGAGGTAGGCATTTTTCTAAATCGTACCAGGTGACTATCTGCATTTTTAGGCACCTAAATACCTCTGTGAATCTAGTCCCAAGTATTATTAATGGGCTAAAGTAAACCCTGATTCAATTTAAATCAATGGCAAACTCCTATTGATTTCAATGGGAACAGAATTTATCCCTATTAAAAAGTACATAGGGCCCTCCAATGCTCTCATTCTCTTGTTCCATGCCTACTATCCCTCTCTCTCTCTCAGATCCTACTCATCTCTCCCTCTCCCTTCCCAACATGCGCTCCTATTCTGGAGTCAAGCATTCGGAGTATCCCCTTGAGCAACCTAAGACCTGGCAGAGCCAGGATCAGACTTTCCAGGACTTCACAACATTGATTCTCTCTGAGCTGTCGTGTGACACAACATAGCATCGCACTCTCTGGTAGATTCTGGCCTCTGCTTCCCTCCCGGGCTGGAGACATGGCAACGGAAAAAATTCATGAGCATTAGCATCAAGCTCTCTTCATGCCGGTCATCACAAAGAAGAGAGATCAGCACCGACCAACAGCCAGCCAGACTGGCTGGAGCAAGGAGCAGATTAGAGCAGCGAGGCAACAGCCACCAGCGGACAGGAAAACCTTCCGTGAGCCGTTTAGACTTGTCACTGCCTGCAGCAGGTTTTGCAGTCTACTGGAGAGGCCAAATTAATTTTTTAATGCTCATGGCTCACAGGTTTCCCATCCCAAAACAAAGAGACGCATTGTGTTTTATTTAGCTTGGAATGTGTCTCATTAACTGCATCCCCTGGTGATTTTTCATCAACTCTCTAAGCTAGCTGAACCGCCCAATGACTTGTATGTTTTAATGTGCAATTTGCTGAAAACGTCGGGCTGCCTGCTCACTACTGGAAAAGAGCTAGACAGGACTGACAGGCACAAACGGGCTTGTTCTCTAGCAAACAGCTCTAGCTGAGGGTCCCACTCTGCCAGAGTTAAGTGATCTCTATTATAGAATATCAGGGTTGGAAGGGACCTCAGGAGGTCATCTAGTCCAACCCCCTGCTCAAAGCAGGACCAATCCCCAACTGAGTCATCCCAGCCAGGGCTTTGTCAAGCCTGACCTTAAAAACCTCTAAGGAAGGAGATTCCACCACCTCCCTAGGTAACTCCCTAGGTAACCTTCCTTAGGTAACCTATAACCCTATAATAATAATAAATAATACACTGCTCTTATAAATCCTTATCCTGCACCCATAAGAGTCACTGGTGCTTTTTTCATTGACGTTAGTGGGAGCAGAATTAAGCCTGAGGGTTTTTAGAAAGGAGCCAAGTGGAATCATCCTTATTTTACAAATGGGGAACTGAGAAGGTAAATGACTGTTGCAAGCTGCCATGGTAATTCGCAGGTAGAGATGGCGAGAGAAACCAGGCATCTGAGCCTTCTTCTGCTCTTGGATAGGCAGAAAGACAGAACACAGCATCTGCATTTCCTGGCTTCATTCTGCATTTCCTGGCTTCATTCACAAGCAGAAACACACCAAGAAAAGTTCTGCTCGAGAGGGGCCATTTTAGCAACCAGCCAGGTGCTCAAGTTATTGGGATGGAATATGGATTTTGTGTATTGCCAAAAGTAGCCCCTGTAAGGCCTTTGTACCAGCCTTAGCATCACCAAGGCAAAGCTGGGAGAGAAGGGGGGCAGTGATCTTGAGGAGTGAGTCTGATTCTGTGTCCTATCAGATATGCTGAGGTGAGAGTCTGTGAAAAACAGGAAGTTTATCTATCTTTGACTTCTGGTGTGTGTGTGTGTCAGGGCCCATGAGGCTGCAGACTCTGTAAAAACACATCTGTATAACTAACAGCTTAAAAAATGCTTGTTTAATTGTTTTTCTTTGACATGTTGATGTAATTGTAGCAGTTACTAACATTAAAGGGGTAGACAGGTCTGAGGAATTTGTATTTGACCTTTTGGGTATCTCTTGGAATCCCCAGCGAAAGACGGATAGCCAGCCACTTGAACCTTGTCGTGTGACCACTCGAGACTCGCTCAGGACCATCGGTAACTATTTTTTGGGAGTGATCTATAATCTATTGTATTTGTATGTGCTTGAGACTAAATAAAGCAGAGACTTTGAGTAAAGGTATTCATGTGAGAGTGCTGGAGACTAATAAAGTGAAGTCTTTAAGTAAAAGCATTTGATTTTGTGTGATTTATGCCAGCCCTATAGCAGATAGAGGTGCTGCATCTCCCTTGATTTATTTCCTGATACTGCCTTGCAGAAAGTAAAGCTACCAAGGGCTTTGGTTTTAGGGAACCCAAGGTAACACTCCCAACAAGGCCAAAATTCACAAAGAACTGGAAACCTTGAAGGCAGAGCTGATCTCAAGATTTCCAATAGACTTTCAGAGTGACACAGTTTAGAAATATCTGTATACATGCCGTGGGGAGCAGTGCCTGACTCCACCCCTTCCCTGATGAACCCATGGTTTTGGTATACAGAGCTCTTAGGTTATTGTGGTCTTCATGCCATAGCCATAGGGCTAGCGTCTCTTTATTATATTCACTGCCTTGCCTTCAGTTCTACATTTATGATATATAGCAGTAATGCAAGGAACCTACAAGCCTGTACCCTCTAAGACATTAGTTTTAGGAGCTAGTACATGGCTGGAGGCCTATGAACTTTGGCACAGATAAACAGCTCAATGGTAACCCCTAGCTATTGGGGAACTGGAAGCAGAGCATGTAGGGGGGAATTTTCTCCATAATGACATCAGCCAGCCACAGGAACATGAGCTAACATCAGCTTCTGAACAGAATATCCACAAATGTCTGACTACAAGAGTGCCATGGCAATGAATTGACATATATGATAAGTTGAGAACATTAATGTTCTAAGGACACCTCAACATGAGTAGGATGAGGAAATACAAATAAAGAAAGGAGAGAAACCCCTATATCATAAAAGTTGTATTCCAGCCTGCAGGCAGTCAGAAAGAGAGATGTAGCCCTTGAGAGGTACCAGAAATGATGGCCACTGGTGGTCAGGAGGATGGTGATGAAGGAGAAAATGGCTAACATTTCAGGTTGTTCCTCAAGGGATGGTGAGAGTATACGGATGGTCAGGTGTACATTCTGTAGTGTCTCTACATACTTTATTGAGCTGGAGTGTTTGTGACTTTGCTAAATGTATTAACAAATTACTGTAAATATAGAAAAGTTCCTGTTGTGTGAGTGTTACAACTGTGCACATCGGGGTTCCCAACTATACAGTAATTTTAATAACACTGGGCCTGATCTGGGGACGAGAACCTGTCAACCCTCAAAGTGATAACTGGGAATTCTTAAGTAATCAATATAATTAATACATAATCTATACATTGGTCTACAGTGCACCCTTCTGAACATGCACAACTGGAAGCAGTATAGTCCAGTCAATATGCATCTGGACTAAAACTCAGGAGACTATTCCTGGCTCTACCAATGTCCTGCTGTGGGACCTTGGACAAGTCCCTTCACCTCTCTGTGCCTCTATTCCCCCTCTCACTGTTTCTTTATTTAGACTGTAGACTGTTGGGACAGAGATGCTCTCCTATTATGTATTTGCACAGGATCTAGAACCACCAAGCATCTAGACACCAATGTAATTATATTCAGAATAGCATTTTGCCATTGCATGCCTTAAAATGCAAAAAGAGGGTGACTAGGACCCATATTGCCACATAATCACAGACTAAGACCTCCTGGGTCATCTAATCTATCCTCTGAGAATAAGGTGACAAGATAGCAAGCGTGAAAAATTGGGATGGGGTGGCAGGGGAGGGTAAGAGGTGCCTATATAAGAGAAAGCCCTAAATACCGGGGCTGTCTCTCTAAAATCGGGACATCAGGTCACCCAACCTGGGAACCAGCCCTAGACTATTCCTTATCCCCTAGCGCTTTGTCAGAGCTAGTTTTAAATGACTCAAGCAATAGCACATCCACAGCTTCCCATTCTAGGAGACAGCACTTTCAGAATCCCCCCCCCCCCCCCCCGCAACAGTCAGAGTTCTTCTCTGTTCAGTCTCAGCCTGTTACCCTGAGCTGCAACCTCCTTTGGATTATCTTTAGCCATTTCCTCCCATCCGTCCTTGGAGTTTACCTTGAAAGTGCAGTTGTCCAAAGGCTTCCCACCCAGGTTGTTTATCACCTGCCTGTTAGCCGTCACCTCCAGCCGGTACAGCCCCTCCTGTTGCGAGGATCTTCAAAGGAAACAACAGTGCATGTGTTACAAAGTAAAACATGGGCCAGATACTCTGGATATAAATCCATGTAGCTCCATTGATTTTAATGGAGCGATGCCAAGCTCACTGGTCATTCCTTAGAAGATGGGAGGAGACAAAAAACACTGAGGGTGACACAAATGAACAAGTGCAGAACAGAGGTGTGGGGGCAGAGCAACAAGAGAGTCAGAGGGGGACACTGTGCCCTGACCCCCAGACAAGGGGCACCACTCCCGAGAAGAGGACTCACCAACCAATATGGCAGCCTGGCAAAGTACATTATAGCAGGTATAGCATGGGCAGCAGCTGTGGAATTTTTCCATTGCCAGCCAGTGTGCCCCAAATTTAACCTAGAAGGATCAACTCTGGAGACAAGAGGGGAGTTTAGCTGTCAGTCTAGCCCCCTGGGTTGGATTTCAACACAAACCCTACATGTGTGGCTCAAAATACATGAGCGCCCCTTTAAGAAGTATTGCTCTTGCTAGCTTTGGAGAGCATACTCCCCAATTTTCAAAAATCTCAAAGCTTTGCTGAATCCTGCCGTGCCTAGGTGTGGAGACAGTGAGTCTTTCACTTGGATTAAGAGCTGTTAGCACCAGAAGAGAACTTTTAGAATCGTTGAGTCTGACCTTCTGCAGAACACAGGCCTGAGAATTCCCCACCCCACACGGTTCCTGCAATGGAAGATTTATTCTTCCCACTACATACGAATGCTATTGAGCCCAGTAACTTGGGGGTGAGCAAGATCATCTCCCTTAGAAAGGCATCTGGTTTTGATACAGAGATACCAGATGATGAATTAATCACACCCCTTGAGTTGTATCACTGGTCATCTACCCTCACTGTTGAAAATCTGTGCCTTGTTTCCGATTTGGTTTTTGCTATCTTTCCAACCACTGGATCCTAGTAGGTCTTTTATGCTACTGGTTCAAACAGTCATCGAAGCTAACACGCATTCAGAAAACAAGAAAGCGTCCTCGCATGTTTTCCTACAACATATTCTGCCTAGAAAGTTCTTTCTGAATCCCTATAATAGAGTGCTATACCTCGTTTTGCATCTGATGATGGATAAATCGAAATATACAGGATGGACATCACACCGTACCAGAGGTAGAATGGGATTCAATAGGGACACTTCCAGCAAAGACCCATTGGTGGAGTACATGAATTGTAACTGGGGAGATGTCAGACCTAAGCAAACCATCAACAACAAACATTTTGTAAGTGCAGGATCTTTTAATAATCCTAATAATAACATATTAAAATGTTTACAGGTTGCAATTCAGATTGTGTCTAGCAACAGCAGTGCCAGCCCCTAATGAAGGATTTTAAAACCAAGTGTGGGGCGTTGTCTGTCATATTAAAACATGGTTCATCTTAATACTCCGCTATGTATCTTCTTTGAACTGCTTTTAAATATTTACCAGGCAACCTCTCCCACACACATTCTGTTTTAGAGCATTCTGCTGGCACTGGGCCTGATTCCCCACTGCCTTGCACCTTGGCATTTTATACCCCTTTCCCTATATTTTGCATGGTTATATGTGACTAAGCCAAAATGTTCAAACTTGGGGACCGATGGCAGGCACCGAAATCCATATTTAAGCACACATAAATGGCCTAGTCTTTCAGAGGTACTGAGGAATTGCAACTCCTTCTGAAGTCAGTGCTCAGCACCTCTGAAAATCAAGTGATTTATTTACGGCCTAAAGAACAGAGCACTGGACTGGGACTCAGCAGACCTGGTTCTATCTCTGGCTCTGCCACTGGCCTGCTGGGTGACCTTGGGCAAGTCACTCTGCCTGCTTCATGCCTCAGTTTCCTCATCTATAAAAAATGGGGATAATGATCCTGACCTTTGTAAAGTGCTCTCAGGTCTACTGATAAAAGGTGCTATATAAGAACTAGGTAGCATTATTTATATGGATAATTTGGGTCAACCGAGTTTGACACTTATGGCCTACATTACTGACAATGTTGGCAACCCTTGTGATTTTATCACAAATCTCACAGAACAATTGATGGTTTTTTTAAAGCCTCAGCTACTGTAGACATGCGACCATATGAAAATCCCAGCTTTCATTTAAAAAAGGAGTACATTTCTAGCTCTTATGATTTCTGAGAAAAGCATGTCAGTGTTACTGAAGTGCACCCTAAATGCTCAAAATCCAGAAGGCAAATCAAAAGAACCCAGCATTGATATTTTTTAAAAAAAAAATCTAATGATTTTTCAACCCAATCTCATGATTTTGAGGGGCCTGACTGCTGTGCTGTTGCGGGGTGGACGGGTCTTTTGTTTTATTTTATATTTATGGTTGCCAATACCAGAATGACAAATTAAGAACATAAGAATGGCCATACTGAGTCAGACCAAAGGTTCATCAAGTCCAGTGTCCTGACTTCTGTCAGTGGCCAATGCCAGGTTCCCCAGAGGGAATGAACAGAACAGGTAATCCTCAAGTGATCCATTCCCTGTCACTCATTCCCAGCTTCTGGCAAACAGAGGCTAAGGACACCATCCCTGCCCATTTAGCTAATAGCTATTGATGGACCAATCCTTGATGAACTGATCTAGATCTTTTTTGAACCCTGTTATAGTCTTGTGTTTCAGAACACAGCTGACCCCTTGTAATTCTTCCAAGTGCCCCATTTTATCCAATGATTTCCATCCATTACTACCAGCCTCCTAAAACTTACCATTGAATGTCAGGGTGATCCATGTTCCTCCAGCCAAGCTGCCCTCCTGGGGTTCAATGAATACATTTGCAGATGCCACTGCAAAAATAACTCAGATACTTCAGGATGAAATGTAATACGGCAGCAGAATCAGTCATGAGCAGCATGTATCTTTACAATGGCATTGGCAATGCTTGAGACACATTTCTGCATGAAAGGTATTTAAGGGTTCACTATCAACACGTTCCTACCCAAAGTATATCTTCCCTAAATAAACAAATCCCAAACAGCATAACTAGAGGAACTAAAATAGATTAGAAATATATAAATATGTACACACACACCTATATATAGAATGAATACAAATGGGTGGACATATAAAGTCCGCTGAGACATAGCTCCTATGGGCCCAAGTTCCTCTTGAAAATGAGACAGACATCTAGGCCTTGCTATGCTGAACTTACAAACGTTCCTGCTCTGCCCCAGTGTGGAAGCTTTGCAGAGAGATTGGTGATAACCCACTCTAGTTAAACCATGAAACATCCTCTTGGAAAACTATTTAGGGCCCCTAAGAGCAGATACAAAGGGGTCCTTGCCTACTGGGACAGCCAGATGAAGGAGCTGTGTTACACACCATTCAGAGATTCTGACTTGGGTTTAGGTGGATTTAGCAAACATAACAGAGGCTAGAGACTAAGAATGACGTCTCCTAGTTATTCACAGCAAAGATAGCAACAGAGCAAGCTTCCCTTGCCAGTGAAGGGCCTTATAAGACCACCTATGAATGGGAGAACAGTGCTGTTCCCAATGCAACAGAGGACTTCTGCTGAGGCTTTCAACAAGAGCAGTAGTTATGAGAATGGTTTGTGAGAGATGGATATTTTTCCACTAGGAACTAGACTGGGATCCAAATATGTTTCACCAAAATCATCAGATAAAACCATCAGATGACAAAAACTTTTGTCCACTACTGGCCTGAGCTAAATTTGAACCAACAACCTAGAGGAGATAGTCGTTTACTGCAGTGGAAAAAAAAATCACTGCCGTGTATCCCAGCATTGGTGTCTCAGGGAAGTGAAATATTGCACTGGACATTGCTAGTGGTCTCTATTCACTGTGTATTACAGACCCAACCATGAAGCACATTAGCTACAACGCTGCATGAAATTCTGCATACTACTGCCAATGTCCTATGGCTTCCAACTTCATCCTTTCTGCAAACCACTTCAGAAGCTTCCCACAAAAGCAGAGCCCCTTGCAAAGCTGTTCCCAGCCTCCCAACAATCCTGCTGCCGTCCCACTGGCATTCATTCCTTTGTCCGGCTGGCCCCAGAGATAATGGTTTGAGAGCCCCTGTCTTCTAGCACTCACCTGCAAAGAGCAGCAGCTCCACGTTCAAAAAGAACGGTATCAAAGTGTTCATCTCCGGCCCCTGACTTTGACTGCACGAGAGATTTTCCCTGAGATCACTCACATCTTCACAGGTCTAGCGTGTGACTTTAGTACCTGTGCTCCTTCCCTGGAACATAAAAAACCCTCTCGATATCCCTTATTCACAGGACAAACCTTCAAGGCAAGCCATGCTGCTCTGAGTTATTGTTCTGCCAGGTAGGAAGGGCTGCTTCCTGAAATCAAAAAGAGCCTCAGCAAGAGACTCTTCACTAGAAAAGATTTAAAGCTACATGGGGCTGATAACAGCACATGAAGCCTCATCTACTCCAAGAGCCAGATCTTCAAGTGCTCAGCACCCAGGGCCAGGTTTTCCTAAGCCCTACTCCTATTTTGGCACCGAGTGGGTACTTAAGGGATTTGGGGGCACCATTCCTTTGGAAGGGCTATGTTAAACTCTTCTCGCTCTTCAGCACTCTGTGCAAAAAGAGTCTGGGAGCTCAGGCCACATCCTAGTGAAGGCGTCCAGGGTCAGCTCCTCAGCTGGCACTGGAGAACACCCAGCAAAGCTAACAAAGGGCACTGAGGTTCGCTTCCTCGGCTTGGCTGCTCCAGGCGTGCTGCTGCTATCTGCTACTCCTTGCACAAGGTTGGTGGCTAGCATACGACCTACCCCTGAATTTCCCTAACTATAAAATGGGGGTGTTACTGCAGCGGTGGGGACTCAGTGTCTTAGAAAATCTACAGAGTCTCAATTCTGGTGCAACTCGCATGTCAAGAAAGCAAGGAGGGAGGACTAGAGCAAGGCAAGGAGCTTACAGGAAGGTGTAATTTACAATGATTATTATGGCAGCATCTGGAGGCCTCAACTGAAATTAGGGCCCTTTGTGCAGGCAGCTCGGGCTCTAAGGAACTTACAGTCTAAACAGACAAGATGGACAGACGGTGGGAGGGAAAATAGACATGGAGAGATGAAGTGGCTTGTCCACGGTCACCAAACAGGGAAGTGGCTGAGCCAGGAGGTGCTGGGGGTCAAGCAATTTTTCTACATTCATAACTGATACAGCAAGCCCAGAGGTGCCAGGGCTACGGTTTGCCAAGCCTCAAGGTGCCACAGCTCAGCCCTGGCACAAATTAAGTACCGAGCACAGTAAATTCAGAGGATGCTGTTTTCAGAGTAGCAGCCATGTTGGTCTATATCCATAAAAAGAACAGGAGTATTTGTGGCACCTTAGAGACTAACAAATTTATTTCAGCATAAGCTTTCGTAGGCTATAGCCCACTTCATCGGATCCATACTGTGTGTTCCATTCTATGCATCTGATGAAGTGGGCTATAGCCTACAAAAGCTTACGCTGAAATAAATTTGTTAGTCTCTAAGGTGCCACAAATACTCCTGTTCTTTTTACATAAGATACTAAAGCCTAAGGCTTATTGTAGGAGTGGGAGAACTGTGGAATTTCACTCCAAGATTGGGAAAGGCACGAGGCTGATACCTGAGGGTGACACTCAGAAAGACCCCAAATGGGACAGAACTGGAACTGTGACAGGCATATTGTAAACTTTAATCCTTCTATTGAGATCAACAAAATGGATTCTTTGAATGACATCCCCCTTCCAATCCAGCAGCGATGCATGGCCATTAATAGCTTACAGGACACTTACCCCAAAAGTCTCAACATGCTGCACACACTTCAGTTAATTCATTGTGTCTCCCAACATCCCTGCTTGAAGCAGTTTATGTATTGGAGCCTCTCTTTTACAGATCTCACAGGTGCTGGAACTACAGATACTGGGGGTGTTGCCCCACCCCCACTTTGAAGTGGTTTCCATGATATACAGGGTTTACAGTTTGGTTTATGGCTCTCAGCACCTTTATTATACAAATTGTCCCAGCATCCCTGGAGTTAAGTGACTTAATACAATGTCCCATGGTGAGTCTGTAGCAGAGCAGTGGCTAAAAATCCAGAGTTTTGTAGCTGGTCCTGGTACGTAAACAACAGAAAGAGCAAACAGCCAGGTTCTCTCACCCTAAGTGTATAAATGTTCAGTTATATGTATTCCCTTCCCTCTGCTCCTCCTGCTTTCAGGTTCTGACAGAGATTAGATATTCATATGTGAACACTATAGTAACGGAAGACATCCACAGACTAGTTTGCTTCCATCTTTTGTGGTATGTGCTCTGCCACCTTATATGCACTCCATGGTTGATGGCTCCCCCTTACAGTTCTCAATGCACCTGTAATCACTACTGGCCAGATTCTACAACCTGTACTCACAGTGACCTTGCATTTGAAGCTATACACAAACACAGATACACACAAAAAGACGATGCTGCTTACCTTTTCCTATGTGCTTTTCTTCCATTGCTCAGGTGAGAGATGCACATAAGTACCTCTTGTTTCAGAATAACTCTTCTGGTTTCATCCCTTTGGAACCTGGCTGCTTGGTTAGATTTTGTTGCTGTTCTGGGACTAGGGTGTTCCAAGCACTAACTCGAATTGCTCTGCAGGTAATTGAATCGTGTCGTGCTGTAACTTACCAGACTAGTTTGTGTGCAGGTTGGGTACTCGTCAACATAAAAGCTCATAGCTATCCATGGGCAAGCTTAATAATTAACCTAAGCTCCTCATGCTATTAACCACTTTGCTCCGAGTCTTTTGTTAATGACCACAGGGAAAGCAACTTGGAATTTTTCTCCTCTTGAAATAGGATTTTATACATGCAATGAAAACAAGCACATTTTCAAATCAACCAGTTTTGTATTTTTTTTCTTTCCATTGCTTCCATATGAAAAATAAGTAACACATCAATATTCCCCAAAACACCTGTCAGTGGAATTGGAAGTAACTTTCATAACAAAACCTTCAGCCCAAGGAGTTTGGGGTTTTCTGGGAAACCTCAGTCCAAATTTGCCACGGATTCATAAAGCATCTCTGAGTTTGCCAAGAATTTTAGCAAAGTTTCAAGCAAGTCTTCGGTTATATTTACAGTGTCTGGTGAAATCTGATGGTTTCCTGGGACTTCCATACAAAACCAGGTGTGGTCATAGAAGTTTTCACCAAAATTCACTCTGACATTTTGGGCTACTGGTGCAACGTTACCCACCCAAAGTAAAAATCAGAAAGAGGTGCACACAAACCTCTGAGCTAACACCACAGGATTTTTACTGGAGTCTCTCAAGCATGAACAGCCCCATGTTCTACTACCATCCCAAAGACCTGCCTTAAAAATGAGTGTTTCTGATTTCAAACATCTCTCTAATAAATATTTTTGTTTAATTTTTCAGTCTCAGGAGCCTCACGCAAAAAGTCCTAAAATCCCAACTTCTAGGATGAGTGGAAGCTAGCCACAGACGTGTTAATCCATGTGTTTACCTGGTGCTACTCCTTGCATCCTCTAGCAGGATGAGGTACTGGCTGGTCTGTGTTCTTCACTGGTGCCTTCTGCTGGATGAATTCAGAACTGCTTCAGTGTTGGGGATCGAGCTGCCATCTAGTGACTTGATGCATGTAAATAAAAAGCAAGCACAAGACTTGATACTATTTGCACCTACAGGTGAGCCTCTTTTCCCGCAAGCAGAAGAGACCTGGGGCTTTGGAGCAGAGGCTCCAAGATCTAGTTTACATGTTCTGCCTGCTTTGGGTGAGTTGCCCACATGACAGCCTGGCTGTAGATTCATTCCATATTCTTATGACCCACCAGCAGGGGACTGAAGCTATACAACTCACATGTGCTTAACAACATAAGAACGGCCATACTGGGTCCCACCAATGGTCCATCTAGCTCAGTATCCTCTCTTCCGACAGTGGCTTAGAGTGAAGTGTTTACCCACGTCCCCCTGCTCCTGGCTAACTTGAATGGAGCTTACCTGGAGACCTAGTAATAGGAGTTTCTGCCCAATGAGTTAAGGAGAGGGGATTTAAAACATGGTTACTACAGCCTTAACCTTTGAAGAGCTGGTGTTTTCTGCACTATTAGGGAATCTTACTTTAAACAGCAAGTGTCACTTGAAAAGAGGGTCAAATTTAAATCCATCAGCCCTGCTATTTCCATCTATTTCCACCTAAGGTCTTGATCCAGAGACAAAAACCTCTGGTGAAGTCACAGGAGGTCAGTTTTCAGGAGAGTTCTGCAACATTGCTCAATAGCAGATCTGGCTACATGTGGTCTCTTCCTGAATTCAGGCCCTGCAGCTCCTAACAGCCAGGAAGGGAAGCTGAGCAAAATTTAACCCTAGCCTGTCCTATAGCATTTTGTCTGTCTTTAGTTTCATTCATTTCATGGCATTGCATTACACTGATGGGCGGAAACCAAGGACCGCAAGGGAAAAATATGCAACATGGAGAAAAACTTTAAAGATGCAGATAATTTGTGGCAAAAATTAAATGTCTGTTGTTGGTTTTTTTAATCCCGGTCTTCTTGCCACTTAGCATTTTGTTCTCCGCAAACAGCTTTAGATTCAGAAACCAGCAGCAGCAGCTTTGCTAACAGTGTTACTGGCAGTTACTCCAGCAACAGTGTGATCCAGGGGGTAGGACAACAGTATAGGATTGCAATAGCCTGTGTCCTGTTCCCAGCTCTGCTGCTGACTTTCGAGTGTGCTAATTCACCTGACCGCTCTTTGCCTCAGTTTCCCAATGTTAAAATTAGGAATAATGATGTCTATCCATCTTCATAAAGCATTGTGGGCTCTAAGCATGACAAAGTGCTATAAAGGTGAAAGTCTCACCAAAACAACCTAGAGTTTCAGGTTCAGAGGAGAGTACTGAAGCATATACATGCTCTGCCTCAATCATAATTCAGCTAAGGCTGTAGCCATAACATATTCAGACCCCTCATACTGCAGGGCCGTTAACACTAGCAGAAAAGAGTCAGCTAAACAATAACATTGACGGAAACTTGGGCTCCTAATTCTGCCCTATGTCCACAGGGGCAATGGTGGAGTCACAAATGGGGACCCCTAAGTAAAATGCAGTGGGTCCCCAATAACAAACTGACTAATGCGCTTGGATACCAATGCCGCCTACGGAACAGGAGGGCCGGCTATGCAATTTTTTTATGTGCACTGCTATATGCTCAGGAGCAGGTTGTCACTAGAGGAGGTGATGCCATGGTCTCCCTGCCACTAGCTTTAACTTCCAGCCAAGGCTCCAGTGAGTACTGATAGCAGAGCCTTCCTTGTGCATTGAATCCGCCCACCCTCGATCCCCATCCGACTCTTACCCACTCCTACAGCTCCACCACATCCAGGTAGAGTTTTCATTGCCAAGAGCTCCCCCAGCCCCAGCCCCAACAGTGGAAACCAGTGAATTGGGGCCAAAATCCACCCTTTCCTCCCCTCCTCTTCTTATCACCTTCCAAGAGCCTCTCACCTTTCCCCAGCTGTGGCGGTGGGGGACTCCGATGAGTGGCAGGAGGATCCAAATCAATTTCCCAGCTACAGCCAGCTCCCCGTGCACAGCAACTCCCTCACCTGCTGCTGTCTCTTGTGTAAATGGCTAACCAGCTGGCCCATTAGGAGTGGAAAGTGAGAAGAGAGCATTGCTGTATGTGGGGGGCCAGAAGTCATTTACAGGAGCCTTACTGCTTGCCGCATATGGGGCTGACCCCCATAGCACATCCACCATGCAGAAGCACCTTGGGGGGAACAATGGAAAGTCATCATTAGGCAGCTAAGGCCCTTCACCAATGATTTTGGAAGGTCCGTAGATGTGTGGGGCACCACACTAGCCATGGGAAATAAAGGGCAGGGTTTCCACAGCTGAAACTGCTGAGATGTGGAGAGAAGGGGCAGAGATGGGGGGGTACTTAACCCCCTGCAGGATCTCCAAGATCTTCTGCAATACCCCAAGAACTACTCCATGAGGATCTGGGTGGGCATCAGCAATCTCCTGAGGATGGCTCTGTGAGATCTGGAGAGGACCACTACAATGGCTGGAAGTTGAAGCTATACAAGTTCAGACTCAAACTAAGTGAGGGCAATTAGCCATTAGAGCAACCCATCAAGGACAGTGGTGGATTCTCCCTCACTGGCCATCCTTAGTCCAGGAGGTAAGCTGTGCCTCAAACTAAACTATTTTGTGGAAGTTGTCTGTTTGCCTGTCTTATAAGGAGCTGGTTATCGTGGGCCCTTCTAGCCTTGGAATCTATTCATCCCTTGAGGGCTGCTGAAAGAGACTGGGATGTGGACAAGCATGCCCAGTAGTTAGAGCAGTACTTAAGAATCAGAGCCCAGGGTCTAAGCCAGACACCAAAGCCAATGTTACAAATCAGAGCCAAAGGTTGGGACCAAGTCATTTGAAGTGCAGCAAAGCTGAGAACAAGGAGGTACCAACACTAGAAGCAGTCACTGAAGTGGTGCCGCTGTAGGTAGAAGAGCCGGTCTGCTGACTCTTCTAATCAATCAGGAAGTGTAGCCAATTAGGCAGCCTACTACCAGCTAGCTGTGCTCATTAGGTTGCCCAGAGAGGGGTTCTGCTACAGGCCAGATACCTGACAGCTGGTCCCTGAGGCTGGCTATGCACCTGATTCCTGATGCTCTGGCTGAGCCCTGGATTCTGTGTCTTGGGGAGTTCAGTGTTCAAGTTGCATCAGCTTGCCATTGTTGGTAGCAGTGTGTTTCTATAGGATGAATTGTTCATGTGCTCAGAGTCTGAGAACAGGTGCATCAAATGCACTGAAGCCAATGAAACAGTGAACCTATATGGGTAGAAACTGATCATTTGGGATCCCAAATGAATACATGTCTTTAATTTAAATTCCTGTTGCTTTCAGTTTCATTGCATGAGTTAAAGGGGGCACACAGTGATGAGAGATGGCAAAGATGTATTTACTCTATTCACACCCCTGCAAAAGTAGCAAGGGGCCTGTTAACTGAGAATACTTATGGCCTAAACAGAGAGGGACCACAAGCCCAGACAAATTTAGCACAGCAACATCACACTGGACACCTCAGGGAAGGTAGGTTTTTTGTCTGTATGTTTTTAAAACTCACCTAGCAGAGATGCCAGCTCTGGGACAGGGGCATCCATATTCAAGTCTGCACTATGGTAACTTACAAAATGTCCACCCTTGTGTTGGGGTATATACAGTTTCCAAAGAGTTAAAAAAAAAATCCTGAATTGCTATCTGATTTTTCACAGGACCAGCAACTCATTCTGAAGTTCAGGGTTCTAGGCTTCGAAGTAAAATGAGGGATAGTGCTTCATAAAAGAGTTCTGGATCTTTGAACGGTCCTGGGCCATTTCTGAAGCAGCCAAGAAATAATTTCAGTACTAGCACAGAGGAGGAACAGCACCTGTTTAGCCACTGGGTGGCAGTGCTGAGTCGTTGCAGAACTGTGCTTCAGTTGAAAAGTGAGGATTGAAGATAAACCAAGCGGTCACTCATCTGCAGGATGGTGCTGTGTAATACTGCTTCAGTAATAATGATTATTAAGAGGATGCCCTTGAAGGAGGCAGCATAGACTGGTGGTGAGTGCAGCAGCCTAGCTATCAGGAGACCTGGGTTCTAGTCCCAGCTGTACCTTGGGTAAATTATTTCATCCCCAGAGGCCACACCTATAAAACAATGACAATATCATTACCAACATGGCAAATCCTACAGTGGCCACCTGGCTCAATTGCTAGCTAGGTTCTAAAGATTCTCTGCCTGGATGTTTGGTCTGTGTCCATCTTTGGCAACCTTATCACACCACCAAAGTTTTAGGTGTCCACCTGATCACCAACCCCCTGCCAGCACTCCTTGGTAAACACACTTCAGAATTCATTGGTCTTCCTACCTAATAATCTCTCTCTACCAAGAAAGCCTCTGAAACCAAACCAGTTCTGACGTAGGTGTTTGCTGGCGTCAGCTCTGAATATCTTCCTAGCTGAGCTTGTCCTGCTACTTCATGTGGAGCAGATGACGAAGCACTACTGGATGGCGCTCATACACTACGGTGAGGAGTGTGGTAGGAGAACCTGCGTAGAACAGAATATAGAACTTTGCCAGAACTAGATGGAGTGTCTGAGAACGTGTGCCCTTGCTACAAGGCTGTGTTCCCCAGCTTCTTCTGATGCTGCCCTGGCCTGGTAAAATGTCCCTTATTTACATGTCTGACTAACCTAATTGCCTTGTATGATGAGATAACTGGCTCTGTGGATCAGAGGAAAGCAGTGGACATCTTATTCCTTGACTTTCGCAAAGCTTTTGGCACGGTTTCCCACAGTATTCTTGCCAGCAAGTTAAAGAAGTATGTGCTGGATGAATGGACTATAAGGTGGATAGAAAGCTGGCTAGATCATCTGGCTCAATGGGTCATGATCAACAGCTCCATGCCTAGTTGGCAGCCGGTATCAAGAGGAGCGCCCTAAGGGTCAGTCCTGGGGCTGGTTTTGTTCAATATCTTCATTAATGATCTGGAGGATGGCATAGACTGCACCCTCAGCAAGTTTGCAACTGACACTAAATTGGGAGGAGTGGGAGATACGCTGGAGGGTAGGGACAGGATACAGAGGGACCTAGACAAATTAGAGGAATGAGCCAAAAGAAATCTGATGAGGTTCAACAAGGACAAGTGCAGAGTTCTGCACTTAGGACAGAAGAATCCCATGCACTGCTACAGACTAGGGCTAGGCAGCAGTTCTGCAGAAAAGGACCTAAGGGTTACAATGGACCAGAAGCTGGATATGAGTCAACAGTGTGCCCTTGTCGCCAAGAAGGCTAACGGCATTTTGGGTTGTATAAGTAGGAGCATTTCCAGCAGATCGTGAGACGTGATCATTCCCCTCTATTTGGCATTGGTGAGGCCTCATCTGCAGTACTGTGTCCAGTTTTGGGCCCCACACTACAGGTAGGATGTGGAAAAATTGGAAAGAGTACAGCGGAGGGCAACAAAAATTATTAGGGGGCTGGAGCACACTAGACTATTCTCAGTGGTACCAGATGACAGAACAAGGAGTAATGGTCTTAAGTTGCAGAGGGGGAAGTTTAGGTTGGATATTAGGAAAAACTTTTTCACTAGGAGGGTGGTGAAGCGCTGGAATGGGTTACCTAGGGAGGTTTTGGAATCTCCTTCCTTGGAGGTTTTTAAGGTCAGGCTTGACAAA
Organism: Dermatemys mawii; assembly: GCA_007922305.1. NCBI lineage: Eukaryota > Metazoa > Chordata > Testudines > Dermatemydidae > Dermatemys > Dermatemys mawii. The sequence continues at coordinate 764,928 of ML677455.1, read as the reverse complement.
GCCCTGGCTGGGATGATTTATTTGGGGGTTGGTCCCGCTTTAAGCAGGGGGTTGGACTAGTGACCTCCTGAGGTCCCTTCCGACCCTGATATTCTATGTCATGTATTTTGTTCACCAGGCTTTTCAATGGTATCTATAGGAGTAACCCTGAGCTGTGCTTGGCAGCCTTTCACCTCTAGCATCAGTCACGTGCAACATGAGACCCTGAAACGAGATCCCCAGCTCAGGGCCTAGAGGACAGTTGTTCACAATGGAAAAATTTCTCTGCTCGTAATTTGCCCTGATTGGCAGCCTCTGCTGAGGAAGGCGAAAAGAATGAGATGAGACAGAGCGGAATACCCAGCCCCCAGCTCCTTCATTTCTCCTGTGAACATACTCGGTATCCAAACCGCACAATGGAATTTGTGTTTCATCCCTTGCAACGTTAGAAGCTGTCTATGCAGGCAAACCAGCTGATGGGGGCGGCATGAGCAACAACAGGGTGGGCCTTACCTGTGTCGACAGGACTAACCCGTGTTTTAACCACATTACTGACCTCAGTGGGAGCAGGGTTGCAAAGGTCTGGTAAGAGATTTAGGGAAGAGCTTGTGTGAAAGATGATAAAAATAGCAGCTGGCATTCCAAGCATTTCAAACGTTGATTCGTTAGAGCCTGGGGTAGGTAGATAGGCCCACTCCACAGATGGGGAAAACTGTGGCTCATCTGTGGTGGCCTCAACCCAATATTAGACACCCAGGTATGTAGAATTGGGCATTTACATTCCAATGCAACCAAAACTAGAGGCTGCTTTTGAGAATTTGGGCAGTAGGGACTTGTCCAAGGTCAAAGAGATGGCCTGTGGCTAGAATGACCAGATGTCCCAATTTTATAGGGACAGACTCGATACTTAGGGCTTTGTCTTATATAGGTGCCTATTACTCTACCCCCGCACCCGCCTGCTCCACTCCCGGCCCCCAAAAAAGCCCCTGATTTTGCACACTAGCTGTCTGGTCACCCTACCTGTGCTACAATCAAGAATGGAATCTAGATCCCTTTATTTATAAGCCTCGACTTTACACACATGACCCTAATCCTTCCCTACTCACCATCCTCCCTGCTTATCATAATATACTGCATACACAACCTTTAGGGAAAAGTCCAGTGGAGTTTAACAACCCATAGAATTTTTTAACCAACTTGTAGAATATAATAGAGTGCAATTAGGGCTGTCAGTTAATCGCAGTTAACTCACGCAATTAACTCAAAAAATTTAATCATGATTTTAAAAATGAATCATGATTAATTGCAGTTTTAATTGCCCTGTTTACCAATAGAATACCATTTTAAATTTATTAAATATTTTTGGATGTTTTTCTACACTTTCAAATATATTGATTTCAGTTACAACACAGAATTCAAAGTGTACTGTGCTCACTTTATATTATTATTTTTATTACAAATATTTGCACTGTAAAAATGATAAACAAAAGAAATAGTATTTTTCAATTCGTCTCAGACAAGTACTGGAGTGGGATCTCTTTATCATGAAAGTGCAACTTACAAATGTAGATTTGTTTTTCATAACATAACTGCACTCAAAAACAAACCTATTTGTCTGAGCGATTGGCTGAACAAGAAGTAGGACTGAGTGGACTTGTAGGCTCTAAAGTTTTACATTGCTTCATTTTTGAATAGAGGATTTTTTTTGTACATAATACTACATTTCTAAGTTCAACTTTCATGATAAAGAGATTGCACTACACTGCTTGTATTAGGTAAATTGGAAGATACTATTTCTTTTGTTTTTTACATTGCAAATATTTGTAATCAAAAATAAACAAAGTGAGCACTGTACACTTTGTATTCTGTGTTGTAATTGAAATCAATATATTTGGAAAAAACAGAAAACATCCAAAAATATTTAAATAAATGGTATTCTATTATTGCTTAAGAGCGCAATTATGTGATTAATTGCAATTAATTTTTTTAATTGCTTGACAGCCCTAATTGAAATTTTTTCTATATTTTTTTAAAACATTCTCTATTAAATACTAAGGGAACTTACTGCCACTGAGTACTTGTTCCATGAGTAGTCCCATTCCTTTCAGCCAGACTCTGTGACTCTTCCATATGTCGATTAGTACCTTACTCTGCAAATGGGCCCATATATTTAAATGTGGAAGCAAGTACAATAGCACATGTCAGATAACACACTACAGCCCTGATCTTACTAACATGCTTGTCTAGTTTTCCACAGTTCCTTGAATTTGTTCTTATGTGTAAGTGATCCAGGGTAAGGTTTGAGAATCAGTACTTGGTTAATCTAGCTGTGGAGGCCAGGACAAAGTGAGCTTTGTATTAATAGTGAAGGTGGAATTTTAGAACATAAGAATGGGTCAGACCAAAGGTCCATCCAGCCCAGTATCCTGTCTACTGGAAGTGACCAATGCCCCGGAGTGAATGAACCTAATAAGTAATGATCAAGTGATCTCTCTCCTGCACATCCATCACCCGCCTCTGACAAACAGAGGCTAAGGATACTATTCCTTATCCAACCTGGCTCATAGCCATTAATGGACTTAACCTCCATGAATTTATCCAGTTCTCTTTTAAACCCTGTTATAGTCCTAACTTTCAAAATCTCCTCAGGCAAGGAGTTCCACAGGTTTTTCAAAAGTGCCTAAGCCCAGATCTTCAAAAATGACCCACAATGGTCCATCTGTGACTGCTATTAGCAAATATCTCCAATGACTGGAGATGGGACACCAAAGGGGGAGTGCTCTGAATTACTACAGAGAGTTCTTCCCAGGTGTTTGGCTGCTGTGTCTTGCCCAGGATCTAACTGATCACCATATTTGGTGGTGGGAAGAAATTCCCCACTCCCCACCCCCACCAGTGTCAAGATTCACCAAAAATCATGGACTAAATAGAGACACTGGACTAAATAGAGACACTGGACTTATGGCTTATTACAGCGCTTCTCAAACTTCTGAGAACCGTGACCCATTTTTTAGAAGCGGCTTCTCAGCGCTACCCATGTATGTCCGCCGAAAAGCCGCCGAATTGATTAATTCCGCATTCCGTGGCTTTTCGGCGGGCATGCCGAGCGCTCCCAATAGGGCTTGGTATGTCTGCCGAAAAGCCGCCGAATGCGGAAGTAATCAATTTGGCGGCTTCTCGGCGGCCACAGGGACTCGCGACCCCTTGGGAGGTGCCCGGCAACCCCCCAAGGGGTCGTGACCCCCACTTCGAGAACCTCTGGCTTATTACAACAATCACATAACCAGCTAACCCCCTCTTTTTGTCCTATGACTACAGAGGTGGTAACGGGCCACTCTACCTTGAATGGTCCCTTACAATATGCACTAACTACTTATGCTAAGCAATCTGTTCCACCTTGCATTTTGCTGTGAAGAGCTCTGTGTGGCTCCAAAGCTTGTCTCTCTCACCAACAGAAGTCCATGGAAACAAGATATTATCTCACCCACCTGGTCAACCAGTACTTCAGGGTATGTTTCTGCTTCTTCCAAAGACAGGAATGTGGAGGATTCATCTCCGGCAGTAAGTGTACACAAAATAAGAAAGGGCAACAACAACCAGTGAGAATTTGGGATGCTCACCAGCATACGTAATGACAGGGTCTGGCTAGCTGAATCAATCATTGATTGTAGCCTGTTGGTGATGGACACAAATTCCTAAGCTTTACCTAGATTGTAAGCACTTTGGACGGGGTCTGTTTTTTTTTTGTTCAGTGGCTAGCACAATGGGGTTCTGGCCCATGATTGGGATTCTGGGCACTACCATAATATAAATGAATAATAAATTATAATAAACCTCAGCTGTTTATCTGAGGGGTTAGAGAACATGAGAAAAAAATCTCTCTCCAAGGCACACAAACTCATTGCAAATGACAAAAAACCCTGTTTGTTCTGCCAAAAATATTATTTGATACTGCATATGGGCCCAAACAGAGATTTTAACGCCAGCTGGTTTTTCCTAATGGAGTGAACCAACATCCTGGAACTGAACACACCAAACTTGAGGAAAGTTTGGATTAGGCTCGCTCCAAAAAATGCAAATTATTTTTTCAGGAGAAATTTAATTTTTCTAAAATTTCCTATGAAATTTTTCAACAAAAAAACATTTTAAAATGTTTTTGAATACTATTTTCAATGAAAAAAACTACATTTTTTGGTAAATTTTCATGTTATTAAAAAAAAACCAATTTCTTTCATAAAATAAAAAAGTTGCAATAAAATGTCTACCCCTCTAAGGTTTTGATCCAAATCTGACCTTTCACCTCAGTGTATCCTGGTGTGGAACCAATGCAGTTACAGCTAGTAATGAAGCTACTCCATTGTGTCATGTTCATTTCTCCACTACATGTAAAATCGGTTTCACTGTTTACTTTGAGATGAAAAATACTGTTCTTCAGTGGCTTTTAAAGGAGTATTTCGATACATTTCACAGCATTGCTTTTCAGGATGATATAAAAATGTATTGTGGGCCATTCCCCTCACGACCCCTCTTGCATTTCAAACAGTCACTGAATTTCCTTAACTACTAAATTCATTGCCAATGCAGCTGCTTTAATGACAGGTTTGAGGCTCCTTTGGTTTCAAGAGGCAGCTTGTTTGAGCTCAAGCCTTCTGTGGCTGCCTTGGTTATCTAGGGTGTGTTTGAACGGCCACCCACAACTCCAGTTGCACATGCAGCAGCAGGCTAGATACAGAACGTGACTTGGTAAGAAAAGACTCCTCACTTCAGGGGGGATTTGCAGGCTGTGCTCTGGTGCTTCCCTGTGGAGGGCTGTGATACCTGATACCGTCGTGTCACACAGCTGGCCTTCTGAAGCACGAGGTCATGGTCATTGCCAGAACGTAGAATATGCATCCTGACCGCTCCAGAAACCTGTGCAACTGGCTTCCATGCAAAGCTGAGATGATGGAAAAAAGCTAGAGGGCTCCTTGTGCTCTCTCTATACTATAGAGAGACATCCTGTGTTTGAAGTTCCTCCCAGAGATAACCCCCTGGTGGATCTCTACAGGTGTGTCCACACTGTCATCAAAACCTGGGCCACGGAGTCTCAGCCCAGGCCAGTTGACTCAAGCCCAGAAGTCTCAGAGCCCAGGTTCCAGCACAGTCCAGACATCTACACTGCAATTGTGAGCGCCAAAGCCAGAGTCAGCTGACCTGGACCGGCCACAGCCGTGCCATGAGTCTTTTACCACAATGCAGACGTACCCTAACAGGCACTATCCTGTTTAGCTTCATGCAAAGGAAGCCTCCATTTTACCATCTCAAGTCACTTGTGTTCCCGCAGCACCAACAGGTCCCCACCCAAAATCAGGGCTTCATTGTGAGAGGTGCTGTACAAATGGGTAGTAAGAGACAGTTTGTGTCCTGAACGGTTTAGAAGCTAACAGTAACATCCCTGCTTCACAGATGGGAAAATTGAGGCACGGAGTAATTACATGATTTACCCACTGTTCCACCAGCAGTTTGTGGCAGAGCAAGGAATCAAACCAAGGCCTCATACAGAGCCTGAACCACACCACCCCGTCCTCTCCTGCTTACCTAGCTAGCTTTGGCTTTTCTATGGCACCCACCACATTCAGGCAAGCAGATGCTCCTGGTGTCCCTTTTGGCCAGCATCAAATAGCCTGAAAAATACCACTGTATCACCATCATCACCCCACTATGGTTAGCAGCGAGCATAGGAAACTAATGATAAATTATTACTATATAATCTAGAAAAGCAAATAGGGAATACTTAAAGCAAACTGTAGAATGTACTGCTAGAGAATTCTCCACATTGTGTTAGAAATTCTGTATGGCATCATTCTCTATTAATTTCTAAAGGGCATTTCCTTGATGGAAGAAATCTTCCAAGCGAATGCATTCGCCCCGTACTGCAGAGACACCGGAGTAGCTTGAATAAACAACCCACTTCAAACCCCAACTCTGCACCTATTGAAATTCCTCTCTTACAATCCTTCCATGACCAGACTCATTTTCGACTGGGTTCCTATTTCTCAGAGCATTGATTCAGCCCAGAAGCACAGACTCCGTCAGCATCCACAGCAGCCTGTGATCTTTGGCCCCCTCCCGTCATTGTCTGTGGCAAGACTTTTGCTCGTTTGTTCCCCGTGTTTAATGTGAAATTCCTTCAGTTCTGTGCGTTTTTATGTTAAATGCCATCCGTGCAGCTTCTCCTCCTCCATCCCCGCTACCCATGTCGAACCAGGAGGAACAGGTGGGACAGCTGAAACCTTTGAGTGAAAGGAGAGCACAGTTCCTTTCCACTTGCCCTGTTCTCACAGTCTGCCGCTGCTGTCAGTGACCCCCAAGTCTCCGGGGACTCTGGATTTGTATGTATTAGTCACATAAAAGAAAGCAGCTCCCAGTAGGCTGCTTCTGGTCTTCGCTTCACCCTGAGTCAAGGGAAATAACTCATCATCATCTTCCTCGGGGAGGGGGGAAGGTGAAGTGACTTATTTTGTCACATAAATTGACAGATTTTCCACTTAGAGAATATCGCACACTGAACACATTTGTGCAGAGGAAGATTTAAAAGCAGTCCCCGAGTAGAGTACAGAATTGTCTGTCTTTTGTGCTCTGAAATCTTTGAGACTGGGACTGTCTCATTTCATCCCGGATCAAATCCTCTGTCTGACCTGCTGCAGAACGAGATGATTTAATGATCTCTTTTGGCCTTAAAAATCGATGAACTACAAATCCCAAATAGAACAAAGAGTACACTATCTGCATTTAATAAGTTCCTAGATGAAACTACGTTAAGGCGGAGCCCCGGTTGAGTGTGGATCAGAAACTGAAGAGCAAAATTTGCAATTCTCCCCAAGACAAACATTACAAACCAAGGAAATTCAGAGGTAAGATCACACTTAAGGGTAGGTCTACACTGACATTGCATGTCCAGTTAGAATGGGTAGAAACAGTAGTGTAGATGGCCATGTCTTAGGCAAGTAAAGACACATCAGAATATTCCTCCCACCCTGCCCCCGTCACCCCCATTGTGGTGCCACTGGGGAAGGATGATAGGTGTAGTAAGATGAGGTGTTGAAACATGAACCCTGGTATTAGAGGCCCAGCATAAGGCCTAAGCTACTGTAGCTACTGACAACAATAGGGTGACCAGACAGCAAATGTGAAAAATTGGGACGGGGTGGGGAGTAATAGGAGCCTAAGAAAAAGACCCCAAAATCGGGACTGTCCTATAAAGTTGGGACATCTGGTCCCTCTAAAGGATGATGACTCACGGAGGTACAATTTATCTCTGAGCAGTTTCTGGAACAATTAGGCTTTGCATTAGCTCTGATGCAGGACCATGCAGAAATGGCACAATGCAGCCCTTCCTGAGAAATGCATTTGTCCTTTAATGGCTTTCTTCTTCCTATTTGTCTTCCCTTTGTCTAGGCACTAAAATCCATTAGACAATTGACATTATTTACTGCTTTTAAGTTAAAAAGAAAAAGAATAAAAATTCTGACACAAGAAGGTCAAACTACACGTACTGAGATGAAATTAGAAAGGGAAATGTTAAGCCAAATATCGGGAAACTTTCTCACAGTGAATTCTACCGACCTGTGACATAGCCTCCCTAGGAAAGTGCCTGAAACTCCATTATTGCTCGGCATCTTTACAGCTAAGCTGGACCAACCATTGTAGAACAGTGTAATGACCAATGAGTTACAAACTTCTTCTGAGCAGAGGAAACTTGTCCCGGGCTCACAACAGTTCAGTTCCCAGATGAGTCCCCTTTCATGGGATAGCCACCATTTTGACAGAAAGCAGGGACTGAACCAAAGACCTCCATGGCTAAAAGTCTCTAGTTGGAGCTAAAGAGCCAAATTCACCAACCTGGACTGTAACAGTGATGGATCCTCCGTGGATTGGGAACAAAGTGGGAAACACATAACATACATCAACCAGTGGACTATACATGTATAAGCTGTGGTGTTGCATTGGTGACTTAAGAGTTCTCTTTCATTCTGTAACATGACTGTTTTAGGGGTGAAGCGTTATTTGCATGGCTAAGTGCTTATCATCACAAGGAACAGCTGGTAGGGGTCAGCCAAGGCTTTGAGTACCTGCTATTATTGTTACAGGGAAGCCTCAAGGCCTCCGTCAAGATCAGGGTCCCTCTATGCTAGCCCCTGGACAAACATGCTCACCAGACATAGGAGGAGACATGGAGGAGGACAGTGACTTGCCCAAAGTCACATGGGAGATCAGCAGCAGAGCCAGGAATAAAACCCAGCTCTCTTTGATTCCAGGCGAGGCCCTAGTCATGGGACCATGCTGATTCATATGCAAGAGAGACACCATCAATAATGTTGATAGATACTGACCATTAGTGCTTTGATTTAAGGAGCTTTGTAGCAGAAACCTGTGTTTAAACAAAATTAAAGTGAGGTTCAAAAGCCTCTTCCTGTGCCTGAATACACCTCACCCCAGCCCCCTCCCCCGAAAACACGGCTCTTCAATCCCAATGCTTTACAGACAATTCCTTCTCGTGGCTTCCAATGTAGCTTGAATGCAGTGAGGAAATAAATAAATAAATAAACAGGCCCCTGTTCCTTCCGTCTGACTGCGTCCACCTGTTCCTCTTTTCGCCCAAACGTTTTCACCTTTGACCCTTTTGTGGGATCTAGGCGCTTGAAAAGCTGCGTCCCCACCCCCTCTGCGCCTGCCTCCACAACAGCTGTATAAACCTCCAGGGCAACAGCTGTTGGCTGTGGGACAGGAGCGACGCCGGTGTCTCAGGCTACAGAGCGAAGACTCAAAGCTGCTGGCATTGCTGTCGGGAATGGATTTTTGAAAGAAAAGACACTGCAAGTGTCGAGTGATCTTGTTCCCCATTTTAAACCATAGATTCGGCTCGAGTAGATTGCAGAGCTCAGAGACGATGCCAAACCCTTTCTGGGCTGCTAATTTGGTGACGCCCTGTACTTACAGCCTCAATCCCACACTCGGCTCTGGATAGTGCCTCTCGCTTTGAGTCCTTTTCATCAATCCTACCCCTTTGCACGCTTCCTGGTGAATTCAGGCTGGGGACTCCACCCAGCCTGGCGGGCTCAGGGTTCAGAGAAGCATTCTGAAGTGCTGCATAAAGTTTATGCTCCCGGATCTTGCCAGAAGAGTGACATTGCAGACCTTCCACTTCCGTGACGTTCGGGGTGAAATCTAGAGCTGTGACCCACACATCCTAGCCTGATGGTCACCCAGAGCGTTACAGAAAGAGAAAGGGTCTGAAATGGGCAAATGGTATGCAGGATGTGTGTATTTTCACAGGGATCCAGATTAGTCATAAAAATACTGATGGGAGGAGAGTCAAACTCTTGCTACAAGCTAGCTATTTAGTCTGTCAAGGGAAGTACCACCCCACTGCTCTGCTGAGCCTCCTGGGGTCACTCCTCTACCTCTGGCAATATCCTTTGCAGAAAAATCACTGTTTGTGCAGTATAACAGGAGAGGTAAGTAATGGTGGTAGAAGCCTTTCACCGCCCCTCTAATAGGTTAATCTAACCTAGTCCCACCATGGTCTAGTGATTACAGTAACAAGGTTCCATCCCTACCAGTGACTATAAGAATAGCTCCTGGATTTAGCAGAGAGGGACCTTCGTCACGGGGATAACTCTGAATCCTTTGTTATCCTGACCCATATAGGGAGCCAGGAAATAAAGACACTCCCCTTAGGTGTCTCATCTTTAGTGCACTGACCTTTGTATAGTCTTGGAAAAGACCCTTCACCTTTCTGGGCCCCAGTTCCCCCATCTGTAAAATGCAAAAGTCACATCGGCCTGGATTTGTATAGCATGTGAGATCTAGCAATAACGTCTGGCACTGAGAGGCAAGACGGGCCAGTGGTTAGGGCTGTAGCCTAGGCTTTGAGACACCCTGGTTTGAGTCGTTGCTTCACCAAAGAACTTGCATAAATCACTTAGCTGCAGTGTGCTTCAGCAGTATTGTGAGGTAAGGGACATCAATGTTTATTGTATCAGAATGATGGGGGCCATATAAGTACCTTAGATAGATTACTAATTATTCTGCTATAATTATTCCATCCTCGGGTGGCCACAAGAAAGAGGACATCATCCTAGTTGATTCCTTTTTAACTTTTTTTTTTTAAAAAAAATATTTCTGCCACATCTGTGCCTCAGCTCGGCCTCGCCATGCTGTTAACGTGCCTCGTTCCCTTGTCCCCGTCCAGGAGAACAAAGAAAGGTGCCTCACATTACTCATTTGTGATCTCAATACACAGTGGTCGGAACCGTCGGCTGGAGACAATGCAGGGCGCGTCAAACAGGATCATAGAATCGTAGACTATCAGGGTTAGAAGGGACCTCAGGAAGTCATCCAGTCCAACCCCCTGCTTAAAGGAGCACCAATCCCCAACTAAATCATCCCAGTCAGTGCTTTGTCAAGCCTGACCTTAAAAACCTTTAAAGAAGAGATGACCCCTTAGGGCCGAGGTGTGGGGTGCTGATCACATGATTTCCTGAGATGATGGACTGGGGTATGCAGATATCTCAGTGTTATGTGTCTTCTATATTTAAATTAGCAGCAAGTGGGCTTGGTGGATCCTGACCCAGCTGCTACCACAGAATCCAACACTCCTATAGAAAGCTTTGGGATTGAGGTCCGGGTATTGGATACACCTTCTTAATAACGTGAGGTTCAGATTTGCATCCAAGCATTTACGCAAACTGGACAGTTTCTCGGCTGTTCTCAGGAGATTTCTGCTCTTTAGTCCCCAAAGGCACCTTCCTTAGTAACTGTGCAAGGGGTTCTGGGATGTGTAGTTCAAGCTGGTAGCACTCTCACCAGCAGGGAATGGAGTGTGCCACCCCCCCCCCCCGCCCCCACTGCACCATGTCAACTGGCAGGCGCCTTGCCAGCCCCTCCTGGAAGAGCCTGTTTGGACTGGAGGTCAGCAGCCACGCCTAGCATGCTCACGAATTACCTGGGAGAGTGGGCTGGGAAGCAAATAGAGCCTCCAAGGGAGAGGAGAGACCTCAGCGGGGGGCTTAATTTGTATTTTCAGACCTTAGTGCCTGTATGTCAGACTCACAAACTCTCTTTTCAGCTTGACTTCCAGTCCAACCCTCTCTCTCACATCTACACCCCCTTCCTCTCTAGAGAGCATATTAAGGCAAACAGAGATATTTGCAGGCAGGGACAGCTGCTCCAAGCCTCACCTCCCAACAAGACTCCCAGAATCTGTAACTCCCAACAACTGCTCTCCCTTCCCCCGCCCCTACAACTATGCAAGCAGGTGTGAGGCACTGTGGGTTTGGTTGTTCCGAGCCACTTTTACCCCTTTGTGGTAAATAAAGGCACAGTCAAGAGCACCGATTCCCCATTACACTTCATCCCCTTTGCACCACTCGGATGATGTATAGGGAACAGATTCTGGCCAGCAGATAATTCCCCTAGCCAAGAGGAACTCTTGCTGGAGGGTCTTGGGTCACAGGCCCCCTCCTCACTTTACAGTGTAGTGGATGTGGCAGAGCAGAACTCCTTTCCGCCAATCTGCTATTGGCATATTTATACCACTGGCATAAATTAGAGCAGCCCAGGGATTTGTCTAACTGGCACCAGGACCGGGCCAGAGTAGAATTACTGTGACTGGCACCCTGACAACACCTCTCGCTCCATTGCAACAAGCAGAGCTCATATACTGAGGGAAATTGAGCCAAAAGCATTTTGGGGTAAGGGTGAACATACTGCTTAATTTGTAATGAAGGCGGTGCCTGGGCTCGAACAATTAGGTGTTTTCCAACTAAATAGTTTTTCACGAAAAGTGTCAGCTTCCCTCTGAAAATTTCAATTTGCAAATCCAGTATCATGGCCACAGACTCCCATAATGCACCAGGGACCTCACCTTTCCATGAGGAGAAACCATGGTGCATCATGGGAGATGTAGTCTAACCCAGCCCACAGAGAATGGGATTACACAGCAGCAACATTCCTGAATCTAAATATTTTTGGTTTTTCCACCAAAAAAATGAAGCCTTGCCACACACAAAAATATTTTTATCAAAATTTAATTTTCTTTTTAAGTTTTTCACAGGAGAAAGGTCTATTTTCAAACTAGTTCTAGTTTCGATCCAGCTCCAGGCACAATTTGATTGTTCTGACTAAATCTGACTTTTTAGTTCTTCTGCAACTCAAAATAAAACACATTTAACCCTGTGCAATTTTGTGCATGAAAGAAACGGAGCTTTTAACAATTTACTTATTTTTATCTAAACATTCCAGAACCCGTGTTGCCAACACTCAGGATTTTATTGGAGGTCTTGTGATGTTTCATGTTTTAAAGTTACAGCACCTAGAGAGGAGCGATGAGGTGAGAATCAGCTTTTCTTTTTAAAAATAAGAAAGTTTCCAGTTATGGTTATGCAGAAAAACTTAAATGTGTTAATCATAAATGGTCAGAAACTAGAAAGAAAAAAGGGCGCTTTTGTTATTACTGTTTTTTTAAAATTTCGATTTTTAAGCCAATCTCATGACTTTTGGAGACTGGACTCAGGATTTTTGACTGGAGTTGGCAATACTAACCCCACATCCTCACACACAAAAAGCAGCTGCTCCACATCCACCCTTGCTCAACAAAATTTCTGAGTTGCCCATCCCTGCACGACTGAGTGCTTCACAGTGCCCCAAAAGAAACGTAATCATTTGTATCACAGCGACTGTGCTAGGCACCATCCTCATAGCCAGTAAGAAACAGCTGCTGCTCCAGAACAATCTGAACAAGCAGGATGGACAAAGTATTATTACCCTCATTTTACAGATGGGGAAGCTGAGACACTGAAAGATTAAATGACTTGCCCAAGATCACAGACAGTCTATGTTAGCGTAGGAAATTAAACCCACATGTCCCGACTCCCATCCAGTGCCCTAACCACTAGACTAGGCCATCCTTTTTTATGAGGGAAATTTTTTTTTGCGGTACTCTGTGAATGTTGTATTTACACTTCCTGCCTATTGCATATTCACGTGAAGTCTGGTAGCTGTTCCCAAGGTTACTAGAAGCTCCGTATACCAAAGAACTGACAACTCCATAACGATCGGCTTTATTAAGCATCACTGCAGCTGCATTTGTACACGCAGCACTCTCCAAACTACTATGGTACCGTCCCAGCATGCACTGAGCTCAGTGCAAAACCTGGGATGAATTTTGGGGAAAGGGTCTTTCCTTCTTTTAGTCCAAAGTACTGGTCAGAAATCTGATGGGGATCTTCCCAGGACATCTGAATGCTGGATTTATGACATGCAGAGAGATCAAATTGGGAGATTAGGTTCTTTTTTCTCATCATCCTTCCTTGTTGATCAGACCAGCACATGACAAGAAAATGCCCTGACTCTAAATTGTGGGTGATCACCTATCATCTGCAGATCTCAGACACCTGCACACCCCACTAATCAATATGCCAGAGAAGCCCCTGAAGATTTGTGGTACTCAATACTTTCCACTTCAGCAGCCCTTTGTATCTACAGGCTTGTCTACATGGGAAGTTAGTGTGTAGTAAGCTAGGGTGCGAATTTAAAGTGCACCAGCTACGCCACAGTAACCGCCCAGCTGGTCACTCTGACTATGCACCCTCGGGCCGTTTTGCTTAGTGCACTTCCAAAGTAACTCCTCTCCTCGTAACTCATGTGCTCCAGCCCCCTAATCATTTTTGTTGCCCTCCACAGGGCTCTTTCCAATTTATCCACATCCTTCTTGTAGTGTGGGGCCCAAAACTAGACATAGTACTCCAGATGAGGCGTCAACAATGCCAAATGGAGGGGAATGATCACATCCCTTAATCTGCTGGAAATGCCCCTACTTATACAACCCAAAATGCCATTAGTCTTCTTGGCAACAAGGGCACGCTGTTGACTCATATCCAGCTTCTGGTCCATTGTAACCATTAGGTCCTTGTCTGCAGAACTGCTGCCTAGCCATTCGGTCCCTAGACTGTAGCAGTGCATGGGATTCTTCCGTCCTAAGTGCAGGATTCTGCACTTGTCCTTTTTGATCCTCATCAGATTTCTTTTGGCCCAATCCTCTAATTTGTCTAGGTCCCTCTGTATCCTGTCCCTACCCTCCAGCATATCTACTACTCCTCCCAGTTTAGTGTCATCTGCAAACTTGCTGAGGGTGCAGTCCACGCCATCCTCCAGATCATTAATGAAGATATTGAACAAAACCGTGCCCAGGGCACTCCACTTGATACCAGCTGCCAACTAGACGTGGAGCCATTGATCCCCTCATCCACAGAGCCAGTTATCTCATCATAGAAGGCAATTAGGTTAGTCAGGCATGACTTGCCCTTGGTGAATCCATGCTGATTGTTCCTGATCACTTTTCTCTCCTTTAAGTGATTCAGAATTCATCCCCATTCTACAGATAAGTAAACTGAGGCATAAGGTCTCTCACACGCAGGGTGTATGTACCCTGCAGCTGTAACTGCAGTTTCCAGCTCAGGTAGATGTCTCTACACTAGCTTTGATCCAGCTAGCCCACTAAAAATAGCAGGCAGCGCACACAGGTTAGCCACCTTGAGTACAATCCCATCAGCTACCCTAGGTATGTACTTGGGCCGCTAGCCCACGCTGCCCCATGTACCACCACAGTGACACTGCTATGCTGTGCTCAATCACAACTAGCTTGTGTATGTCTATCTGAGCTGGAAACTACTCCATGCAGCTGCAGTGTGGACGTACCCACGGAATCGGGAACAGGTCGCCACTCCTGGTGCAAACAGGCATGGCAATTCCTCTTTGACTCCCTTAGGGGCTGCAGTAATACACACACTGCTGATGTCCAATACTTTTATCAGCTGCCTTCCGCTCAGTTCTGCTCCAGCTTTGGGCTGGCAGGACAACATGGCGATGTGCTACTAGGTATGGACCTTCCACAGGAACCTTAATACTTTCCCAGGAACCGCACTGAAGTAGCCTATGTGAGAAGCCCCTATCCGCTAGGCAGCACTAGGTTGTTAAAGGGTTAATTTTGAACCGCTGAACATCAAGGATTCCAAGTTCAAGTTCTCCTGCTTGTGCCGAGCTCTCAAATATGGGGAATGCTGCAAAGCTGGGATGCTGAAACTTGACCTCTCATTTTTCCTTTTACCCGCTTGTGAACACTGCCCTGTGCCATCTCCTTTGCCTTTTTCAAGCTACCCCTTGTGCTCACAGTGACCTCCACCTGTTTAGCACGCTCCCCATCTTGACTCATAAAAGACTGGAACCCCACCTGTTCTGCCAAACATTCCAGCTATAAAGAGCATTCTGTATGTTGTTACTGTACTTTGCCTTTGCACTGTGAACTCTTCAGGGCATGGACTCTGCTTTAGCTTAGCACATCTATCCTAGGAAAGCATCCAGAGAGAGGACAGTGAGCTATAACTGAAAACAATCCTAGCTGCATAGTTCTTTACAGAGGATGCAAAAAAGTGCTGCTAGCACTTAGAAAAATAAAATAAAATAAAAATCAGGGCCAGCAACCAATTAGCCTTATTAGATCTGCGTGGGGAAAAAACATGTTTTTTATCCTACATAAATTCTCATTTGAATTTATTTTTTATTTACACACACAGGAAAATTTCAGCAACAAAACATTTTAACTCAATTTTCAAAAAACAACATTTTTCAAAAGTGCAGATTGTTTTTATCCTTTTCTTTTTTGCCAATGAATGCAATCAAATTAATGATGTCTAGTTGTCATCATCATTTATTTGTATGCAGTAGTGCTGTTAGCCCCAATCACAGCCTAGGCTCCCATTGTAACGGGAACTAAACAAACACAGAACAAAAAGACAACCCCTGCTCTAAGGAGTTTGCAATCTAAATAACTTGTTTTGTTTTTCTCAACTCTTCCTTTAAAAAAAAAAATTAAAAGCTTCATTTTTCCTTTTTTACCCCACTCTAGAACCTTTCAAATTTTCACCAATTTTGGAAAAGTTAGAGTAGCAAATGCAAAAGTTAAACAAACGCTTCCAGAGCAAGTGGAAGGCACAAACAGGCTCTGCAGTTGCTTGGGGCCCCAAGCAGCTGAATGAGGCCTGTACTTCGCTTTTTATTATAAGAACTTGTCTGGTTTAGTATTGTGGGGGGAAGGCACCCCAAAAATATTCCTGATTAGAGCCCGGGCTAGCACAGCTCTGAACTCTTCAAAAGAAGAAAACAAATCAAATTTTAATCTGAAAATTTTTCATTTTGATTCTTTTCAAAATTTCCTGTTGAAACATCCTGTTGAAATTTTTAAAGGACATTTTCCTGCATAATAATTATATTTTACTGAAACTCCATTTTTTAAATGTTTTCATTTGAAAAAACTTTGGCCAATTCTAACTCTCAGTAACCCTACAATAACAACGCTGTGTATATAGCCAAGCCCCTCCATGTGAACAACTGTACAATAACAAACGAGTCACAAGGGCACCAGCCTAACACTTGGAAGACCTGGGTTCAAGTGTTTTCCCTATTACTGACTTCCTGTATGACCTTTGACAAGTCATTTATCCTCTCTGTGCCTCGATTCCCCAACTGTAAAATGACAATAACAGCACTTCTCAAACTCACAATGGTTTGGAAGGAATAAACACATTAAAGATTGTGAAGTGCTCAGCTATACAATGATGGGGGCCATATAAATACCCCAGTGTCCTTAGCCCAGCATTAAGGAGCAACTGTACAATAAAAGAAGTGGTGTGAGCTAGCAGAAAACCCATTCATGAAGGAAATGGAATTAATTTCCAGCATCCAAAGGGCTCTTATTATAAAAAGCATAGTTAGGGTTAGGGAATGAGATACAGGATTCCTTGGTTCTATTCCCATCTTTCCCAATAACTTGCTTTAACAAGTGCAGGAATTTTTTGATGGATTCAGCCCCAGCAAATGGGCCCCTGTTTCTAGAAGAGCTCGGCTCCCACTTGGGCACCTGACCAAAAACAGCCACATATGCAAGAGAGCTCAGGCAGATTTTCAGAAGCACTCCACACCTCCCATGAAGGAGGATGGAGAGTCCCCCACTTCACCCCCATTTGGAATGATGGATGCTGCTGGGTGCTGCGCTTTTTCCAAAAATCTGGCCCCTACTCTCTGTATCTCAGCTTGCCCCTCAATAAAATGGGGATAACAATACTTTCCTGCCATATATGGGTCTTGAGAGACACCATTTGTGCAGTCAGTGAAGTGTTTTGAGATCCTTGGTGGCAAGTGGTATTATTGTGCTTGTCTTATCTCATTCTTAAATATATTTTTATTAATATTGTCAGCGGCTGGCGCTGGTAAATAAGTTATTAAACTGCCTATATTTAAAATAAAATAGCCCCATTCCCAGAGGTCTCTTCTCATCAGGAGGTCAATCAAAAGAGCAGTAGCCTGCATTCACCCATGTGAAAGGGGATAAAAATCGTGATGTGCCCTCTCAGAGCAGGACAGCTGAAGAGGTGTAATTCAACAGTGCTCCGAGTTGTTGCTGTCACTGCAGTGATTGAGGTGGACAGGAGGTGTGGAAATGGCAAGGGCTGGTAAAGGACACAGACAGGTGGGAGGACCAAGCGTAGGGGTGGAGCGGAGAACATGGAATACAAAAGGGATCGTGCAGGCCTTTTCAGGGCATAAACCGGGAGATGGAGAGGAAAGTGAACAAGCCGGGGCGGGGACAGAGTGCAGAAGGGAAAGAAAGAAAGAGAGAGAGGGATACACAGGGACTTACACTTGAATAGGCAGATCAATGGTAAGGCTCATTGCAACGGGCAAAGCTATGAATGAATGAACCAGGAAGGAGCAAAACAGCTGGAGATAAGCAGAGGAATGAGTGTAAAGCTCTTAGAAACCTCCAAAGCAAGGATCCTAAAAGGACCTAAATTAGGCTGATCAGACAGCAAGTGTCCAAAATCGGGACGGGGGTGGAGAGTAAGAGGTGCCTATGTGAGAAAAAGACCCCCAAATTAGGACTGTCCCTATGAAATCGGGCCATCTGGTCACCCTAAACTAAAGTGAAGGGCAGGTATTAGTCATTCCAGGAAAACTGAGCTGTGGGAAGGAATTTAAGTGGCATTCCCATAAAGGGGTGTGGGGGGGGGGGTCCTAAGAAACATAGGTGAGAAATAGGAAAGGGGGAACTCCCCTTCCATCACACACACGCACCCAGTGTAAGCTGCTCACAAGCTTTTTTAACTGGCTGAAAGAATCTTAGGCCCCCTCAAACTTGGCCACTCACTGAATGACATTTCTGACCACACCAGCTGCAGCTTCCTCGCGGGACTCTCTAAATAGACTAACTGCCCCCATGGTGAAGCTGCCTGCAGAATGACCCCCCGTTTGGGGCATGGAGCGATGCAGGGACCAAGCACGGGGAAGAGGAGGAAGACACCTGCAGCGTCCCCAGTGAAGGTAATTTCTGTGATTTTCCAGTGCAATATTTAACAGGCTCCTCCTCTTGTCCCCTGAAAATTAGCATCATTGATTATTTGTCCAGCCTAGAAACCCCAGCCAAGAGCCAGGCCTTACTGTGCTAGATGTTGTACAAATGCACAGTATGAGACAGCCCCTGCCCCTTACCAATGAAATAGACAAGACACACAGAGGGTGGGAGGGGAAACAGAGGTGAAGGGACTTGCTCAAGGTCCTGCTTCAGTTCAGAGCCAAGAGTAAAACTCAGCTTTCCTGACCCCCAGTCCAGTGCCCTTGTCCAGTGCATGGATAGGGTATAGGTGTGAGAGACTACGTGTGTGACTTTGAGCAAGCCAGTTTGCCTCTCTCTCCTCACTTTCCCCATCCATAAAATGGGGACAATACCATTGCCTGCCTCATAGAGGTGTCAGGAGGCTAAATACTTTAAAGGTTGTGAGTGGCCTAGCTACATATAAGTGCCTAAGACAGAGAGAGAGCAAAAAGTTTGTTAGCCATAAATGGAGTAATAGGTGTTACCACTATAGGAGGTTGCTAGCGCTGAGCAGTGGTATCATAATCAGCAGCTGTTACTACTGTGTCTGTGTAAATATCTGTTATAAATGCAAAACCATCCATGCTACTGTTAGAGTGGTTGCTTACAAGACACTGAAACCCACATGCTGACAGAGAAGCACAAGAATAGACTAAACCATGCAAGGAGAGATTTGGCAGAGTCCCTATGAGACACATTTCTTGAGGCAAATAGCTAAAGAAAGACAGAATCAGGGGAGGCTTTTGGTATTTTCAAAACCAGTTTGAAGAGGCTTTGATCTGGCAAAGATGAGAATTCAGAGTCAGATCCCATTTTTGGCCAAATCCTGACATTTTGGGTCAAGAAAATTCTCATCACTTGTTCTGGGATTGCTACCGATCGAAACCATAACACGATATTTATTGTTGTCACCCAAAGTAAAATTGTAGCAATATCTCCTTACATCAGAGGGGCACTATAAACCGGCGGAAACACCATTCTTCTCCACAGCATCATCCACTGCATGTCTCAAGAAATGACCCTCTGTACTGTTCTCTACAACACCTCTGAAAGCGACCATCATTGTGAGGGACAGCCTTGGTTATAAGACCAAATATATCAGAGGTTGGGTCAACAAATTATTTGTAGGGGAGGAAAACCAAGGAGAATTACCCCTCTAACTTTCTTATCTTAGGCTGTGTGCTCCTTCTCTTCCTTCTCCTCAAGGTTTATGTTAAGTAGACAGATTGGCAAATAGTATCAAAACTTTTATTGCCTCCATTGCTAGGACAGTCTTTAGGATATTTATCTTCACACACATCTCCAAGATACAAACGTGCTACCCCCATTTTACCGATGGGGAACTGAGGCACAGAGATTAAATGACTTGCCTAAGGTCACACAAGAAGTCTGGGGCAAGGAATTGAATCTAATGCTTCCACCTACCAGAATAGCATCCTGAGCACACGCTCTCTCATTCACTCACTGTTTTATGATATGCTCTTGACTCTGTCCATAGCTTTCACTCCTGTGTGTGGCAACTGCTGGCCAGTGACTGGGTCACTTATTTTAATCAGGAATGTAAAACTGTGTACAGGAAGTTATGGTTTATTTTTCTTGTGCTCAGGTTTAAGGTGTTTCCAGCCTCCTCTGTGTTTCCTACACTTGAGCCACAGCACTGGGAACCAACCAAAATAAGAACAGAAAAACATTGTCAGCCTCCCAAAAGCAACTCAGTCATATCCCAATATCCCCATGCCCACTGTGTGTCTTTCCCCTCTCTTTCTGTCTTTGGAGGCTTAGCCCCCGACATCAGGGGGAGCTCTAGAAGGAGTTTAGCAGTTCAACTAGTCAGAGCAGGGGACTGGCATCAGGATGTCAGGACTGTTTACTTGTTTCTGTTGCAGGTTTGTCTAGGAATCTCCAGTCCAATTTTTTAAACTTTAGTAACTTCGGGCTTGTTTTAGAGTTCTCACAGGGAGACACCTAAGACCAGATTTTCAGAGGTCTCCTCACTCACAGCTCCCATTGACTTCAACAAGAGTTGTGGGTCTCAGACCCTTTGAAAGGGATTCACATTGGATGCGCACATAAAAAGAAGTGGATGTGTCTATAAATGAGAGTCTCTGTGCCTCAACTTCTCCCATCTGTAAAATGGACACAATGTAAAATAATGCTGCCCTGCTTTGGGAGGACACATGAATTTTTATGAAGTGATCACTGTGATTTAAAGGTAAAAATGGACAGGAAGAACTCGATTTTGCCATCAGAATAGCCAAGAGAGCAACGAACTTGAACCCAGGGCTCCCCGGAAAAGTGTTAAAAGAATGGGATGCAATTCTGTCCTCAGACACATCCATGCAACCCCCGTTAGAGACTAAAGGAACTGCAGTTGCTCAGCATCTTTGAAAATCAGGCGCCTAATATAGCTTTAGATGCCTCACCAGGCACTAAGCCCAGGAATTTTAACGTAACTGATTTGCCCAAGGTCAGACGGGAACAGCCTCTCGATCTCCTGAGGCTCACTCAAGTGCCTTAACCACAACCCTGCCTTCCCCGGTTTGGCTGGAGGAAGAGTTAAGCGAGCAGCAGCTGAAAGGTTTACACTCGAGTATCTATGCCAGGAGGAGAGAGCTGAATGCCACCAATAGGAGCCGAGGGTGCTGAGCATCTCCCAGGAAGTGCCATGGGGCCTGATTCTCATTTACACCAAGACACTCTGCATCACTCTGACAATGTGAAGTAGACTCTAGGGGAATGTAAATACAGAGTGGTGTAGAAGAGCCATCGTGTAAATGAGAAGCAAGAGCTAGTATCTATGGTCCTCCTTCTGACGACAGGTGCTTTGAGGGAGGCACCCATCTTTCAGCTGCGGAGTGGAGACTAGCTTGTGAGGCAGCCTGGCAGAGCGAGCGCATGAACTGCAGCGGTATTAAAAAGACTCCTTCTAAAGTGTCACCTGCCGACTAGTCACTAATGGAAAACCCTCATCGTTCCAGTGACCGTAAGGGGACAGCTGCACCCTTCTGCTCTCCTTCTCTGAGCCATACCATGAATGGACAGATGTGGCCCTGTATATTCCTCCAGGATTGGGTTACTGTCATCCGAGCTGAAAGGCATGATCTGTTGCCTGGTAATTTATACGTCTTCTGTTCAGAAGGAATTTAATTTTCTTGCATTGATTTTTTTTTAAAAAAAAGATATTGGCTCAGTTCTATATTTTATACATTACAGATTCAGTTCTTTATTGCAGTCTTCAGTTGCCATTTTAGTTTTTAATAATCCCTTTAAATTTTTATGTGTTTTACTCACTTCTATAATCTTCAGAGACTCTTTTATACATTTTACAAGTTTTCTTTTTCTGACCCAATTTTTTAAAATCATGCAATGATATGATTTTGTGGGCCAGTCCTGCAAACCTTTACTCATATGAGTAATACTTACTCAACCAAACAGAGCCCACTTCTAAACCGGTGCCACTCCATTGACTTTGATAGATATGTTCCTGATTTACACCAGCATGAGAACAAAACCCCAGGCTCATTAACTGCAGTGGGGCCACATACATGAGTAAGGACAACTTGCCTGAGTAAATGCTGTAGGATCAGATACTAATTGGACAATTAGATCTCTCAATATCTGTCTCCTCTGATTCTCCTATTTTTCCCGCAACTTGAATTATAGTGTGATAAAATAGTTGACACTTATGGAAAAATCCTGTGGAATCTAATGAGGAGAAAAACAGTGCAGTGCTATAAAAGTTACATTACAATCCCTTGCATTTTAGTAGAAGATAGCAGATTTTCCCATACAATTTTTAAAATGATCCAACAAAATTTAATTAAAGAATGATTTCTCTGCTACAGAATTCTACTGCTTGGTTTAAAAATAAAGAACTATAGAGAGGCCAACTGTGTTAAACCTTTTCTAACGGTCTGCTGGATCTGAACTGGCAGACAGAAGTTAACAGGTCATAGTTAAACTGGACTAAAAAGGATGACAGTTTAATGACAATATTCCTACTCACTCCACTCAGTCATGGGATTTTTCTTACCATTCTTTTATTCCTCCTGTTTCTCGCTCTCTCTTGTTTTAAACCCAGATTAATGTAACACTTTTAGCGCATTTTACTCCTATTTTATTTGTAACCTTTCCATTTTCTCCATTAGTGTAATGTAGTATCCTTTAGTTATGTTCAAGAGCAGCAGTTTCTCTTTATCCCATATGCAATTTCTCCTCCCATTCTTTTTAATGTTGGCACTTTAAATCTAGCCCTCCCTTGATGTCCAGTGTGCAGTAAGGGTCCAAGTCAGATTACGATTTTACTTAAAGATGCGCTCAAGCTACAAAATAAGGACCCAGGTTTTTAAGCGACCCCCCAACCTCCAAAGCTTGGGGGGCGGCTCCTGATCAGACACTTTGGTGCAGTTGGAATGAAAAGTGCTAGATCTGGGGCCAGACCCACTTTGCAACCTTAAAGCTAACTTAACCAGCAAGCAGAGAATTCCTCCTAAAGGAGAACACAGTTTAGTAATGTACATCTCCAGCAACTCCTCCATCCCACTTCCGCTCCCAGTTTCAGATGTATGTGATGTGCCTAGGGAAAATGGGCATGACTGGGGTCTCTGTATACCCCCATTAATCCTCAGCTACCAGACTATCCCCTGGGATGTAATACAGAACAACCTCAGGGTCAAATAGGCTCAGGATAAAGAAGAAGTGTTACATGAGTACAGCCATTTTTTCAGGTATTTGGGGAGGAGGAGAGCTAATGGGTTATAGTCACGGAGGCTGTCAATACTGATCATCCATGACATCAGCTAGAGATTTTTTAATTTTTGAATATGGCCTCAACCTGGGATTGGAATGGGCACCATAAATAGTTGAAATAAATCAATTCAATGGGATCCATACACCCAGAACAAGAGGCCGCTGCTGGTGAAACGCTGGCTCCACTGAAATCACCTGGAATTTTCTTATTAATTATTTGTATTATTCTAGCACTGACAAGCCCTAGTCATGGACCAGGACCACACTGTGCTAGGTGCTGTACAAACACAGAACAAAAAAAAAAAGACATCTGCCACTGATTTCAGTGGGGCAGGTTTCCACTCCATCTTTTTAAGCAAAGGGTACACAGAATTCTCACCTTGTTTTAAATGTCATAACTAATAGTAATAACGTCATCACATGCTGGAAGGGTGACCATTCGGGAGGCCAGCGAGTGCACGTATTAAAACAAATAATAGGAAGTTCTTCTTCACACGGCGCACAGTCAATCTGTGGAACTCCTTGCCAAAGGAGGTTGTGAAGGCTAGGACTATAATAGGGTTTAAAAGAGAACTAGATAAATTCATGGAGGTTAAGTCCATTAATGGCTATTAGCCAGGGTGGGTAACGAATGGTGTCCCTTGCCTCTGTTTGGCAGGAGAGAGATCACTTGATGATTAACTGTTAGGTTCACTCACTCTGGACACCTGTCATTGGCCACTGTCGGTAGACAGGATACTGGGCTAGATAGACCTTTGGTCTGACCCAGTACAGCCCTTCTTATGTTCTTAATGGCTGTGCTGTTTTGGCTGAAGTTTTTGTGATGATCAATATCCAACGATCCTGCCGCCAAACATTTATGCATGCAAGGAGTTTAATTCATGTGTTTCTAAGGCTACGTCAACCTTATGAGGTAGGGGTGTTATTTCATCTGCCTGTGTACACACACTCGCCCTAGCTCACATCGAGGTAGCACAAGTATAAATAGCTGTGTCGTCGTGGTAGTGCTGCAGCTGATCTGTGCTGAGTACACACACACCCTTTTAGGCAGGTATGTACTATGCCTGGCTCAACTCTGCATCCACTAACCCCACTGCTGCAGCTATTTACAATCACACTAGCTTGCACAAGTACGTGTGCAGGAGCAGGGGAATCCCAGCCCCAGCTCGCAGTGTAGCTCGAGTTTCTCCACAAGATACTGGCTTTGATGCCAGAATTCTTGCGTGAAATTCTCTGGCCTCTGTTATGCAGTAAGTCAGATAGGATCAGTCCCTTCTGGCTTTAACAGGGGATGAATCTGTAACCAACTGACGTCAACAGAACCAGTCTCTGGAGCAAAGTGACTCACGTGTGTTTGTAATAGCAGAACTTTAAGTTAGTACATTTAAAAAAGAGCCCTGCCTGCAATAGACTGACTAACCCCACCATAGCATAGCTAGAAAGAATAATTCCTTGAGGAAAATGTGAACTAAATCAGCCTTCACCTGCAATAGTTTAAACTGTCTTAGTTACTTTTCCAATATAGTGAGCTAAGAGAGAGGAACGACAGCCCAATGGTTTACGATTGCCAGTCACGCTTTCAGGGCATTGAATCAGCTGACAGCATTGGTTCATCTTTCCCACAGAGGGCAAGTCATTTTGTGGAGGAAGGCTCCAGATTCACTTCCTGTTCTAAACGTTGTGTAGGGTTGCCGTGCAGTTACCTTCCACTCCAGAGATAGTCACTCCCACTACACAGAGCAAAATTCTCCTCCAGACCTGTGGTGTATCTTCTTTGATCCTAGCATTCAGCTCTCCTGATCTGAACAATGGATTACCTATGCAGGGTGTGTTATACATCTTCCTCTGTGCCTGATATACCTAGGAGGAGAGTCTGGTAGTGCTCCAAGCTATGGGATTTAGCCCTTTAGCTCAAGCTGTAGCAGCCCATGCTTATCATGGGAGTTCCCCAGTTCAATCCCTCGTGATAACTAACATGATGATCATTAGACCTGCTGACATTATGAAGAGGAAGTGGAAAGAAAACAAAGTTGTCATCCATGGTGATGTTCTCAGAGGAGATGATTGCCCTTTGCTTTTAAAGCAGCTTGCAGACCCTACTGGGTGAAATACCATCACCCTTCAGCTATCCTCCTCTTCTCCCACCAAGATCCAGCTTGTCCCCTGATGAGATTTGCTCAGCGTTCTCCCATCAACACCATGGCAGAGGGCCTCGCAACTGCAGTTATATGCACACCAGGAGAGCTAGAAATAGACCTCCGCAAACATAGCAATAGGACTAATAATTAGACTTAGCAATTTTCATCTTCAAAGTGACTCACAAAAATTAACTAGTGGAACCTCACAAGCCCAGCTCCACATATTCCCCGGGAGACAGCAAGTACTCTTATAGGATTTCACAAAGAAAGAAAGTTAGGCAATTTTTCCAACATCACAGAGAGAATCAATGTAAAAGCTAGGATTAGAAATCAGAAATGCCGGCCTCTTAGCCAGACCACTACAGCACACTTGACTTCATGCTGACACAAAGGCAGGTTTGTCATGCATTTCCTGCACATTACATCTGCTAGACTAAGATAATCCTAAACCGCTTGAGTCAGAACATCATGTGTAACATCCATTGTGTTTGTGCCATGCTTTTGTATGGACAGACATGGAAATCCTTCCCCGTGCCCTCATCTGAAATCTCCATTCCCAAATAGACTTGCATCCAAAACCCCCAGGCAAGTAACTATTGCAGCTTAGACATTGTGAGCGGAAAACACCACCACTGATGAGCCCACCTTGATAAGCAGGAGAACTGCTGTGGAAAAAATGAAGCATGCATGTATCACCGTGGTTCGTAATACAGAGCTGCCACTGTATCAATCGTATGACCACTTAAGTTCCTTAAGGGAAGTGGTGGAAACCCTATGAACAAAAGTACTGAGGACTATACTTTAAGGGCCACTCCTGCATCAGTAGTAGGCATCCAACGGACAGGCAGTGTACTGGACTGGGCATCAGGAGATCTGGGTTCTATTCTTGGCCATGTCGTTGACCTTGGGAAGCCACTTTGTCTCTTTTTCCCCTCTCATCCTTTGGCTATGTTGTTTATTTAGCTTGCAAGCACTTCAGAGCAGATACTGTCTTACTCTGGGTGTGTACAACTCTAACACTTCGGGATCCTTCTCTCAGTTAGGGCTCTAGGCACCACCAGGATAAATTATAATAATCCTAAAGAGAAGACTAGTTAATTTAAGAAGGTATTTTGCACCTTCAGCTTCTATGGTTCCTATTTTTATTTATGAATTGTTTTCACTCAATAAACAGCCTTATTTTCAAAGCTTTAGGTGTAGGGCTGTGCATGCAAAATGCACCTAAATATTCCATGTGTAATCCTTGTAGATGCAAATCAGGGCACGCCAGTAACCAGAATCACGCCTTTGCACACACAATCACATATATTGCTCTTGCAAACGAGGCATGCAATTGATATTCTCAAGTGCTTGAAAATCTGTCCCCAACTATCCAGAGTCCACCAAAAGTGGAATTGAATGCCTCTGGGTGCCCACTGTTTTCCAAAAAGGAAAATAATCCAGCGTTGAAACATCTGAGAAGCAATATTATCTGTTTAAGAGTGGAGGATGGGCAGCTGTCCCACTGCCTGGAGACTGACCGACAGACTTCTCTTTTGAGACAACATGCTTCTTTATATCCCCATATGAATTACGCTGCTATGGAATGTAAGGAAGTGTGTGGTTTCAGGGAGATGAAATTATATACACCATCACACCCTACTCCCTTTCTGACTGCGTCTGTTGCAACAGACACTTGTACTGTATGTAACTGATTTACTTTAGTTGCTAAAAGTATCAATGTGAATGGAATGCTTGTGAAGGTTTCAACAGCCATGATTCACCGTATGATCTTGTCTCAATACTCACTTCTCTGCATGTAGGGTTCCCTATATGTAAAACAAATGATACTCGCCCAATTTTGCAAAGGACTTTTGGAAGACACTTCCATTTGGACTTCAGTTAGCCACTTAAATCCCATTGACTTGCACTGGGATTGAGGAGATTAGCTGCCATGTGTGCCTGTGAAAAATTTCACCCCTTGAGAGCCAGAGATGAAAAGTGCTAAATCACAGCAGAAAATGGATCAGACATTCTCAAACGTTCCTCGCTGGTCAGGAATATCATGGGTTTAGTGACATGGTGAGTTACTTGCACAGGGACCATTAGCATGTAGCCTGGGAGGATTCAGAAATTAAACAGGTAAGGGACTGATCCTGATCTCAGCTAAGTCAATGGCAGAACTCCCATTGGTGTGCTCTGTGGCACATGGCAAGTCCATCATTACTGGGCTATCAACGCACACATCAAATACAGGAACATAGAGAGCTGCACACAGAGACTTTCATCCTAACCCCTATTATTTATGCCCTGACGTAGGAGGATTTACATACCTTTAAAAAAAGGGTCGGTTTTTTTTAAATCCTTACTATGATAGCTTTGGAGAGTCTCAGTATCTAGTCAGATGTACAATCCTATTCTGAATCCTACAACGCTCAAGTTCAATGATAGCATGTTGAACTCACTATCACAAGATCATTGTAAATTGTCAGATATTGGGCCAATGGCCTCTCATCCACCCAAGATGGCACAAAGTGACCCAATAATGCAGTACAAATATTATTACTAGTATTGGGCTAGATCATCAAATTTTTATTCCGTTTTAATTCATTCCTTACTATGGCAAGACTCCTGTTGAGTCTATAAGAGTTTTACTGGACTAAGGGAGACATTTTCAATAGTGCCTAAGTGATTTAGGAGCCTGCGTCTCAACTTCAAAAGAAATTCCGGCATTTATGAGATTAAATCCCATTCAAAGTCAGTGAGATTTAGGATCATAAGTCACTTTCATGCTTTTGAAAATTTCACCTGGAGCCAAACCTCCCTGATTGGACTAACCTCGTTATCTCTAGCCTGATTCTTGCCTGCATATTTATACCTGCTTCTGGCAATTTCCACTGTATGCATCTGATGAAGTGGGTATTCACCCATGAAAGCTTATGCTCCAATATGTCTGTTAGTCTACAAGGTGCCACAGGACTTTTTGTTGCTAAAACTGACTAAAGATCTCTGCTTTTGGCCATTTATTATTACTGTAAATCCTGGGTTATCTTACCCCTCTTGTAAGCTAAGATCAGAAACAAATGTATAATACTTTCAGTGCACTGCATTGATTGGGTGTGAATGCATTTCGGAACAGAAAGATGGTTGGGGAAAGTTATTCTTAAAAGATAAGGCAAAATGCTTGAGACAAATAGGAACTTCAGAAAACACAGGGAAGGAGGACTGTAGTCCAGTGACTTGGGCACTGGAATATCAGTACAGTGTGGTCCTGAGACCCGTGCTCTCGTCTTGGGCAAGTTATTTCCCCACTCTGTGTGTTTCCTCACCTCTAAAATGGATATTTAAATTTAAATTAGTAACTTAAGAGATCCCCAGCGATAAAAGCACCAAGTAAGAGCTTACACCATACTCCAAAGAGAGTCCATATTTTAAAGAGATCTGAGGATTGCTTTTGGTTGGGTATTTTTCATGCCCCTCCTCCAGGCCTGATTTCCACCAGAAGCAGATGTTATGGGGGCTCCAGTTGCCATATACCTGGGCCACCACTGAAACCAAGAAGCGCTGGAAATCTCACAACAAAGATTGTTCTCTGGACATTTTCAATCCAGTTTCCAGGTTCAGATAAGCATCCAGATGTGTTTCTCCTCTTTTAATCTCTGCCCCTTTTGAGGTTCTCCATCTCTAGAGGTAGTGTGTCTTCTTCTGTTTCTAGTTGTTTTCCTGTTGCAAAAATACCACTTTGCACTTCTTTTGGCACCTTCCATTCAAGAACCTTAGTGAATTTTAGGAGCATTAATGCAACAACACACAGTTTTGAAAGCCGAGTCCTACTTTCAACTCCACCGTGCATTGTTAAAAGGTCAATTCAGAAGGAGTGGTCATTCAATCGCATCCGTGTAGTTTTTTGTCATATGATGTTTTCTCTCCTTTCTTACATACTCCGATGAGAAGTGGAATAGTTATTAAAGTTGATAATTAAACTGTCACTCCTAACAGCTGAGTCTGAACCCACTGAAATGAATGAGGAAGTTCACTGCTTGGAGCTATTGTGTCAGGCTCTCTGCAAACTCAGGCAGACCTTGCTGAATCAGTTAAGTTCACACCACATTTTCAAAATTCCCTTCTGAACCGTAAGTAGCTTACACAGCCCCTCACCTCACCTCCCCCCCGTCCCCTGCCCAGGTGACATGCTCCACCCTCAGGGGAATGCTGCATTAATGAATTAAGTCACACCTGCAAGGCAAGCATTACTATCCCCATTTTTACAAATGGGTGAATGGAGACACAGAAGGGATACGTGGGCCCATAGGGAATAAGCAGCAGAACAAAACACAGCCCTCTGTTCTACCTGTAAGTCAACACCGCCTCTGGAGGGCTCATTTTGAGAGGGACTATTAAACTGCCCTTGGGAATGGTTAAGGGTTTGATGGTTATGTTACAGATCCCAGAGAAAGGAGGAGAATACTGTGGAATTAGTGAATTCTCTGTTGTTTTGAGGAGATCCTGGATATTCCATGTCACTTCATTTACATTCATTCATCAGCCATCCAGAATGGATATAAAATGAGGCCATTTTACAAGTCACCATTGTGTCACACAACATCCATTAGATTTTGGTGCACAGTCTGCACCAGATTTATCAAGTTACACACCAGGAGAAGAAGCATGATCCAGTAACTAGGATACTGGGTACATAGGAAACCTGGATTCTAGGGCTGGCTCTGCTGCTTTGTCATAGGACATTACATTGGTCAAATCACTTCATCTGTTTCCAGTTACCTCCTTTGGGTGTCAGATCTATTTAGTTAGGAAACTCCTGTGGGCTGGGCCAGACTCTGAACCGCACCCAACACAACCGGGCCCTGCGTTGAGGCCTCTAGGTGCTACTCTAATACAAAAGCCACCACAGGCCTGCTCTTCCTCTCAGCCACGGGCTCAAATCACTCCTCTCTCTCGAGTCACACTCATGTAAAACTGGCCTGAGAGAGGAGAACGAGGCTCAGATATTGAATACTTCCCTGCGCAGTTTTCTGGCAGGGAGGGGGGCCTCTCCCACGGGAATGTACAGTTCATGCAGCTGGTCTTTTCTGTTACACAGTTTAACATTCCCGCCAAGGCCAAGCACCGACAGAGGATGGAAGGGAGGGAAACGCTCCGAATTAAGACATCTCATCAGGCCCCTGATGAGCCACGCACACCTGGTGCGGGGCCTCTGCGTGGGTGGGGAAAATGCGGCTTTGGTGCTAAGAGCTGCCACCAAGCCCATTCTTGGAGCGTCCCGGCAGCTGTCACCGGGCGGGTCGTCTCAGGTACAGCTGGAGGGACGGGGGCGGGGAAAGGGGTGCTCCCTGAAAAGTGATGCCTGACTGACAACTGACAGGTGATTTCCTTTCAATTGACAAAGGAGTCGTCTTTCGTTCCCCCTTTCAGGGGTGGGGGGAAGAGAGCGATAGCCGATGTATGAAGGGAAAGCTGCTCAACATCTTACTGGTGCTAAAGATAGGCCCACGCTCTGAACTTGGGGAGAGTTTGGGTTCAGATCTGGATCCACCACCCAGCTCCATGACCTGAGCCCAGGCCCAAACTGGCAAAACCAAAACTACCCCAGACTCCGGCAGCAGGGGGGATCATGGGGTCAGAGCCAGAACCCTGCTGTGTGGCGTGGGCCCACCTTCACTTGCTGTCGAACCTGCTCCGCTGGCCTGAAATTCACCACGGCGCAGAGAGCCCACCCAAGACTTTCAGCATCACTTAAACCTGTAGGAAGGGCCAACCCTGGGATTTCTGCTAATGCCATCAGGGGAAGAGGGGCGCTGAGGTCACAGACTTGTCCGAAGGACTCTGGGGAAAGCAGTATTCAGATCTCTGAGTGCAGAGTGCCAGATAAGTGCTAAGCACTGTTCTTCTGGATTGACTCTCCTGACACTCCTGTGAGGTAGGGAGCTGCTATTACCCCCATTTCACAGATGTGGCATCAGGGACTTGCCCAAGGTCACAGGGAAGATCTGTGCCAGAGCAGGGAACTAAACACAGGTCCCCTAAATTCTAGGCTGGTGGCCCAACAGCTGGGCCAGCCTTCCGCTCCCTGACAATGCCCAGCGGTAGCTGGTAACTTTGCTCATCTCACCTGTGTTAATTATGTTGCAGGTAAGGCACCGTGAAGCGGACTCAGGGGCAAGCAGCTGGAGCGCCATGTGCTCACATGGATACAGGGGCTGCACCCTGCTCTGGCTGGTCAAACGGAACCAAGTCCGT
The DNA here is from genome assembly GCA_007922305.1 of Dermatemys mawii. Classification (NCBI taxonomy): domain Eukaryota; kingdom Metazoa; phylum Chordata; order Testudines; family Dermatemydidae; genus Dermatemys; species Dermatemys mawii. Next base: position 733,356 of record ML677455.1, on the reverse strand, counting down.
CTTCCATGGAGGTTTGGTCCCCTTCAACCAGCTACAGCAGTGCTGAAATCATCCTGCTGTTGGAGGAAGACACCTCCCCCACCCACCAGCTCACCCCTACAGGACTTTCCTCCTAGATGTACAGTTGAGTCTCATTAGCATGTTCCACATACAGCGCAGAGGGGATGAGGGTGCTGATCCTATGGGCAATGTCTTGATTACACCTACCAGGCTACTAGATGTCTCTGAGCTCCAATCAGAGCACCTGGCCAAGAGGGTGGTGGCTACAGGGGGCTTTCTGCCTCCTTTCCAGTCTCCTGATCCTGGGGCTACTTCAACCCCCAACACAAGTGAGAGCAGCCTTAAGGCTGCTCTAACTTGCTGTGGTCCAGGCTCGCTGAACTCCAGCCTAGTCCCTCCATCCTCCAGCATGTCAGCAAAATGTCCCCTACTCCTGGAGACCAAGAATAATTTGTGTAGAGTTAGCAAGCTCCTATACGAGGGTGATTCCCAGCAGTACTGAATTTCCAGTTAGGCACAGTAAGTACACGCCTTGAGGTGCTGGCATTCTAGGGCCACCTAAAAGTTAATATAGTAGAACCTCAGGGTTACGCACAACCTCCGTTCCCTGGGGTGTCTAACTCTGAAGAGGAGGTAACAGACTTCAGCCACATGGGGGGTTGGCTGAAGTTGCAGGGTTGGGGGGAGGCGTGGTCAGGGCACCAGACTTTCAGGGCATCAGGACTCCAAGTGGAGGGACTCGAGCTTCTGTCCTGCAGGAGCACTAGGGACCAGCACTTTAAACCCGGAGGGAGCGCTGAGGTCAGGGCTTCAGTCCCATGGCTTAGCTCCCACTTTCAGCCTCGCAGGGGGCCCCGGAGCTCCCCATGTCTCTGCTCTTGGCTTCAGCAGGGAGGGGGTGTGCCAGGGCTCAGGGCTTTAGCTACGGATGTGGGGGATCACTGGGGCTGAAACCAGCACTCCCCTTGTATGTAAAGCCCTGAGCCACAGTGCCACCTGCAGGGCTGAAGACAGGAACAGAGCAGTGGGGTTGAATCTTTGAGACACTGAGTTCCCCCCATACAAACACCCCTCCCTAAAGTCCTGAGTCCCAGTGCTCCCAAGGGTCAAAAACCCCAAGCCCACAGCACAGACCCCCACTTCCTCTGTGCTACAGCCCCAACCCGCCATGGCTAGTCCCAAGGCAGTACAGTATTTCCCTTTTGTTTTTTGCCTGTGCTGCTGCCTGATTGAGGCCTTCCAGTTTCACAGGGGGTCAGGTTGACCGGTAAGTCCGTAACTGAGGTTCAACTGTATTTAAGTTATTGTTAATATTTGTTTCATTTTTCACAAAACACACACAAAGGTCAGCTGTGGGGGGGGGGCAGCACTGAAGATGCTGTGCCTAGGGATGCAGGTGGTGTAAATCTGGCTGGATTCCCAGGCCCCACCCCCTCGAAGTTTTTCTGACCCAAAGGCCCCATCACATACTTTCAGTCTGGGTGTTAGAGAATATAAAAAAGTCTAAAAAGTATAAAAAAGTCTAAAAAGAAAAGCGGTATAGTCACCATGACAGCGGGGGGGGGGGTGGTATTTTCTCTCACTTACAAGCTGTATTTAAAGTAAACAAACTGGCAGCCGCTACCAAGAGGGGCTGATGCCTAGAAACGTAAGCATGTGTGGCACACGCAGAAAACAGTTACCTACCTGCATACACTGCAATACACAGAGAAACACACATAGAAAGTTCTCCCTTCACACATACCGCACAAGTGATGGATTCAGACAGAAAAAAATAGTCTGAGAGCTTATTTATTTCCCAAGCGTCAACAGGAGATGCGTGTTCTCTGAAAATCCGTGCCTGAATATGGATTTCAATGCCTAACCTTTGACACACAACTCAGAAAACATTGGCCAGTGTTCAGAGGTTCAAACCATCATTGAATCAAATAAGGCACAAGGTACATAAGTCCTTTGTTTGCTTAATAAAGAAGCAGCATGTGCGTAACTATCTTCTCTCTTTTTATTTTTTTAAACACAGATTATACTGTGCATGCAACACTTTTCCAGCACACCGTGTGTACAGACTGCAGAGGTATTGTAACGTGTGCACTCTTGGTCAGATATATTCACAGCTATTTTTGCAGCAGGGCACAGTATTAGTAGCCCAGGATGGATTATACTAACGAGATCAGAACAAAGGATGTTCATAACTCCAAATTTTCTCAAGACAGGGTCCATTCCAGCAAAAAGCAGGGGAGCACCACAGCCCTGCTCCCAAAATCCATCGGGAAAAAGAGCCACAAACACACACAATGGTGCTTTGGGGGGAATTTTTCTTTCAAATCAGCACAAGTAGAGAGTGAATGCCTTACTCATGAGCAGTACAACCACATATGGGTGCCACTAAGGATATCTAGCCCTTTTCATCAGTAGCTTCAAAGTTGATCAATACCATTATCTCCATTTTACAGATGGGGAAATGGAGGCATGGAGAAGCAAACTGACGTGCCCAGTGTCACCCTGCAAACCAGTAGCAGAGGTGGGACTAGAACCCAGTCTGACATGCTAGCCACTAGGCCACACTGCCTCTCTTTTATAAAGCCTCTTCCCATACCACCCAACATTCATGCATTGTGTGTGTACCCCCTACATATTTTACAGGAGATGCTTCCTAAAGGTGAAAAGCACTCACCCTAGGCCCCACATAAATGCCATTAGTTAGGTGGCATAGCAGGACATAAGGCTGATGCTGGCTTTCTGCACAGGGGAGAGCCATGTCTGAAATGTTTTACGGCGTTTATGGATTCATACATTCCAAAGCCAGAAGGGATCACTGATCATCTCATCTGCCTTCCAGTATGGTGCACCCCAGAGAACTTCTCCAAAACAATTCCTAGAGCAGATCTCTTAGAAAAACTCTAACTTTTTTGCTGCCCCAAGCAAAAAAACAAAAAAAGAAAGAAAGAAAGAAAAGGTCCAGCCAGAATGTGTCGCCCCAAGATTGGCTGGAATGCCGCCCCTTAAAATGTGCAGCCCCAAGCACACGCTTCCTCGGCTTGTGCCTGAAGCCGGCCCTGCCCATGATGGCGAATCCACCACAAGGCGTGGTGAACTGTTCCAGCGTTTTGGGGGTTACACTCACAGTTATAGAATTACACCTTATTTCCAGTCTGAATTTGCATAGCTTCAACTTCCAGCCATTGGATCATATTATCCTGATCTTGTTTAGTCTAAACTCTTTGGGGCAGGGACGAGTACATTGTTAGCACTTAAACAAACCATCAGTCGATCTCTATTTCAATCTGTGTCCAGCCTCATCACGTGTGGCTTAAACCCCAGAACAACAGGAGAATTTGAACCCAAGACCTGTATCTGTGCACCACAGACCTCGAGGTAAGGGACTAAAGACATTTGCTAGGAGCCTACGCCTATAGCCACAAAGGAAGGGAGGACATATAATACACACCGAACCAGGGTTACAGGAGAACCTACTAAGAGGTTCTGAACACTGGTCCTGCTCCCACAAGGGATGCTCAGCACCACAGCTGGTGGGGTAACAGATTCTTTTCAGCTCACTATCAATTCCAAAAAATAAAATAAAAAAAGTTGCTGTGAGTCAAACTGAAACCATTTTAGGAGACCCAAAAAGTTTTAACACATTGCTCCGGGTCACATGAAAGTTTTCATTTAACCCAAAACCTAGCTGTTTGATTTCAAGCATTTTTTTAAAAAAAATAAAATACAATTGAAGGAAAGTTTGAAACAAAAAGTCATTTCCAACTGAAAAATGGAAACCTGATAATGAAAATGTCAGAATAAAACCTTTCCGTTTATGGGGGTTTATTTAAATCATTTGGCAAGATTGACCTAAATTTGCCAAATGTTTTCATTCTGCCAAACTGGCATTTTTAGAAAACAAGTATGGGACAAAAAAAAATGCACACAGCTCTACTCCACAGAGGCACTGGATGCACCCAGCTCCCACAGGAGATGCTCAGCACCTGGCAGAAGTGGACCCCTGGTTTTGGTCTATTGGCAGAACAGCTCAGCAAAACTGTCAGCAGTGGCTAAGGGAAAAGGAGCCAGAGGCATGGCTAATGGACCTTGTTAGGGACTGCACACAGAAACATACCAGAGACAGACGATGGGCTTCTGCCTGAGGGGAGAACCCAACTACTTATGCATGTATGTTCATGCATGCAGATGGGTTGGCATGCGTGTGTATGGAGACATGCTAGTTTGTGTGCACCTGAGTGCCCGTGCCTCTTCAAGTGTGACTGTACATGCAGGAACATGTTTGTTTCACTGTCATGTTTTGTCAACACAAAAGGTTGAGTTGTTAAAATGATCAGTTCTGGATCTAAAGTCCTGTATAGCAGGACATGCCACATTTCACAAGCCACACTCTGGAAAGTTTCCCAACACTCTTTGAGCCTTTATCATTCTGTCATCTTTCCTCAAGACGAGCAGAAGAGATTTCCAGCTCACACACTAGGTCTCAGTGGCTCTTCTGGAAGATTAAACCTTTGCATCCTGCACTCAGATAACTGCTGGTGCAAAAACATCTGCCATGAACAGGTGCTCCTTACAATACCTAGCTGTAATGACTAGGTGTGAGAGGAGACAGCCCTGGAGCATTCACGACTGGCTTCATGGCAGGGAGTCTCCAAACCACCTGCTATTCAGGGCTATTGCAATCAGTTTGTTGGCACAGAAGGGGCTTTATATTGCCTCTGTCATACTGACTGGGGGATTGTCGGGTTGCGTCTGTCTGTGCGATCCTGATCTCACCAGGGAAAGGGAGGGTTACAAAAAAATATTTACGGCTAGGAAAGTTGGTAAGTTTCTGCCAGGTGCTTCCACTATCTCCTCACCGCAGAAAACTTAGCAAGTCCCAACAAACCAGGACTAATAATACATAATAATATAAAACAGCATAGGGCCACAAAGCTGCTGAAACCAACATGCAGTTGACATTAGAATCTTGCCAGAATCTTGTGATGGGCAAATCACACGCAGACTAGACACAGCTCAGTCTCTGGAGCATGATTCAGGAAGGGTCTATAACGGCAGGAAGGGTCTATTTTAAAAACATTCTTGTACCTGAAATAACTAATGACCCTAACTGGTCAATGGGCCTAATGGACCAGACATGCACTTTAGAGGCAAACACCAGAGATGTTTATAGGTCGCAGAGGAAGAAAGAGGAAATCTGTAGTTAGAATCAGAACCCAGATCTAGTTTTGATCCAGATCTAGGGTAGGGTGACGACATGTCCCAGTTTTATAGGGACAGTCTCGATATTTGGGTCTTTTTCTTATATAGGCTCCTATTACCTCCCACGCCCTGTTCCAGTTTTCCACATTTGCTGTCTGGTCACCCTAATCTAGGGTGACCATGTTTCCTTATGCTGAATACAGGACACCAGGTAAAATTACTCACATTCAAGTGAGTTCAACAGCAATCAACCGTACAAACATTCAAATTAACCTTAAGTTGACTGAGCCCCTGTTAAAAAAAAAACACCACCACCACTGCGTAGTTGGATTATTTTAATTTACTTTCTTATCCTTAAGGTCCACATGGGGAGGGATGACACACACTCTCCTACCCCCACACACACACATTCCCGTACACTTCTCACACATCTGAAGTAGTGGGTTTTTTACACATGAAAGCTTGTGTCCAAATCAATCTGTTAGTCCTTAAGGTGCCACCAGACTCCGTGTTTGTTCTTGTGTGTGCTGCTCTTCTACCAGTTAACCAAAAGATGGCACCAGTAACACATCTGATACACCATGTGAGAAAAGTGCCCTGCATCCGTCCACCTCAGCAAGTTGAGTTTTGCCAAGGGTTGTAACCTGTTGTTCCTGTTACCTGCTCACCCCTTTGTCATCCAGACACCTGGTAACTGAAATACACCCTGAAGAATATAAGAATGGGTCAGACCAAAGGTCCATCAGGCCCAGTATCCTGCTATCGACAGTGGCCAATGCCAGGTGCTTCAGGAGGAATGAACAGAACAGGTGATCATCAAGTGATCCATCCCCTCTCATCCATTCCCATCTTCTGGCAAACAGAGGCTAGGGACACCATCCCCGTCCATCCTGGCCAATAGGCATTGAATGGACCGATCCTCCATGCGAAGAGTTCACCTAGTGCAGGGGAACACTGTGCACTCACTTAGCAGGACTTCAGCTGACATTAGGCCTGGGCTCCAAGATTCGCACTGGGCTCCAATTCATGTCCCAGTACAAGTCAAGCTTGCTTTTGATTTATCAAGTCCTGGTTGGTTTGGACCCTGCTACTGAGAGCGCAGGGATCTCATGTGGTCCATAGGTTGGGAAGTGGCCTCTCTGTCGGATACCACCACATCCAAGATCACTGAGCAAATGAAGACTTGACTACAAGGGCATCTTCAGCCAGAGTTCCTGCAACTCTGGCATTCGCTTCCCCCATTGGTCCAACAGAGCCTGAGTATGATGTCCCTCAGGGCTGAGTGTTTTCCCAGGCTTTCAGGAACAGGGAGGGCTCACAGGCTACCCGTGGGCTTAGTGGAGGGTTAATATTGATTGTCCTGATGCACTGACTGATGAAGGGAAGTCCTATACTACTTTGGTTCTGTTGTTGTAATATTCATGATTCCACAGAGCTTAAGGCCAGGAGGGAGTTTAAGCCTCTGACTGCCAGATGCTGGGCCTGGAAAACAGGGAATGGACCACTTAATGATTGCCCTGTTCTGTTCATTCCCTCTGAAGCACTTGTCATGGGGCTAGATGGACCGTTGGTCTGAGGCAGTATGGCCGTGCTTCTGTTCTTCTAGACAGTAGATCTAGTCAGACCTGCTAGATGATATAGGCCAGAGAATTTCACCTGCTTTCCCCTGTATTGAACCCAGTAAATTGTGTTTGACTAAAGTATCTCCCAGGAAGGCCTCCAGTCTTGATGAGCAGACCTCAAGAGATGGATAGTCCACCACATCCCTCAGTAAGTTGCTCCACAGGTGAACCACCCTCACAACCCTGCCAGTGTGGGTGGGTTAGTGGTTCAGCTGTCATAAATATGGAGGGAAGAGTAGCTTAAAATCTCTCCTTGGCAGCTGTACTGAATCATCTTACCTGTAAGGCAGGGGTGGGCAAACATTTTGGCCTGAGGGCCACATCGGGGTGGGGAAATTGCTTGCAGGACCATGACTGTCGGGGGTTGAGGTGCAGGAGGGAGTGCAGGGCATCGGAAGGGGTGCAGTGTGCTGGAAGGGGCTCAGGGCAAGGGATTGAGGTGCAGGAGGGGCACAAGGTACAGCAGGGGGCTGGGGTGCAGGGTGTAGGAGGTGTTTGGGTGGGCTCTCGTTCGGTGCCACTTATCTGGAGTGGCTCCGGGGGGGCAGCAGGGCCAGGACAGGATCCCTACCTGCCTGCCCTGGTCCCACCCCGCTCCGGGAAGCAGCCAGCACCATGTCCCTGCCATCCCTGCGGAAAGGGGTGCAGAGGGCTCCACTTGCCTCTGGGTACCTCCCCCGGAGCTCCTATTAGCCAGGGTTCCCCATTCCTGGACAATGCAAGCTTCAGGTGAGGTATCCACAGGCGTACTGAGCCCTCTGCTCCCCTTCCTGCAGGGGTGGCAGGGACATAGTGCCAGCCGCTTCCTGGAGAGCAGCAGGGCCCGCAGCACCACAGGGTGGCAAATTCCATGGGCCGTAGTTTGCCTTCCACTGCTATAACAGGTTAAACAGTTCAAATAACCTAGCTGGAACCTGACCAGAAGGACCAATGAGGAAAGAAGATCCTTCCCCCCAGATTTGAAAGTGTTTGTTGTTGCTTTTTATTAGGTTCTCTTTTAGTTTTGGTTTATGAATTTTTCTGTGCTACAGAGGTAGTTTTATTCCTGTTTTTATAACTGTGAAGCTGAGCCCAGAGAGGAATTCTGTGCTTTAAATCTTTATTACCTTGTAAAGTTACCTTCCATCCTGATTCTGCAGGTGTGGTTCTTTTACTTTTTTCTTTATAAATAAAGTTCTTCTTTTAAGAACCTGATTGATTTTGGTGTCTTGTCAACAAGGGATCTGGTCTGTGCTCACATTGCTAAGGCAATTGGTTGCTATATTATTCTCAAGATCCCCAGGAAAGGGGGTGAAGGGGCTTAGGGATTCCAAGTGACTCTTCCCTGAATTTTTGTGTAAATCACTTGGTGGTGACAGCAATACCATCCAAGGACAAGGAAAGGAATTTGTGCCTTGGGGAAGTTTTTAACCTAAGCTGGTAGAAATAAGCTTGGGGGGAGGAGGGGCTTTCATGCAGGTCCCCAGATCTGTACTCCAGAGTGGGGACGGAACCCTGACTGGGTGACACCTCACTTTCACTGCTGAAAGCACATGCACCAGATGCGCAGAACAGCATCACTGTTAGTGAGCATTGTTTGCAATGAAGGGAAGGAATCCCACAACACTGAGTGTCCTACATGAATCCACAGGCCTTTGGTAGACCATGTGCCCCACAACAGGCTTTGGGAGCCTGAGAGATGCAGCCCCAATTCTGCCCACAGCCCCCTTGATTTCACTGAGATTTTGCATAGGCATAGGAATCTGCCTGCCGATGGTCCATCTACACTGCAGTCAGAGGTGTGACTAGCACCTGGACACGTAGCTGATTTTGCTCTCGCTAGCATGAGTAACAGTAGAGCGATGGCAGCCTGTGCGGACTAGCTGTTCGAGGACAGGGTGCTGAGTGGGCTCGCACTGCCCATGCTGCCGTGGCTTCACTGCTCTCAGTACATGTCTCAGCTAGATCAGAGCTAGCTCCTGTACTTCTCCACATGCTGCAGTGTAAACACACCACCAAAGTCACTTCTCTCTTCATCTTCCAATGCCATCCCGCCCCTGGGGGACAGAGACTGATTAACTATCTACAGCAGTTCCCAGTTGCTCTCTCTTTAAAAATGGGATTTCCTGCAGAGGTTTCATCCTGCCTCACTAAGCTTTTCTAAGGTAAACCCCACACCAGGCTAGCAACTACTGGTCCAGACCTTCAGACACAGGATGCAGATGTGGATGGTGAGGTATTTGTGTACCCCTGCATGCTAGTCTTGTGGTGCCTGGCTATCAGATAGTCTCTCACTTAGTCATCAGAACTTGCGCATCACAGAGGGCTTGAGCTATCTATCTGGCATGTTGTCTGTTACATTTTCAGGCATTACCACTGCCCATGCTAAGTCATGCACCATGAACCAGCAAAATCTCCTGTAGGACTCAGTGGTGGGCTACTTAACGCATGGCCAAGGGAGTATGGGGACATGAGGCAAACTCTTATTCCCTTCTGTTGGCTGCCTCTATTCCTAGCCTGTGCACAGGAGAGAGAACACAGCTGCTGCCAGGCTGATACCCTGCATCCTACAGGTGGGAGATGTACAGAGTGGGTGGGGCCTTCACTCTGCCTCAGCCCTAACACTTCAGCCAATGCAGATGTGTCATCATGCCAGGATAAATAATCTGCACCAGAAAAAGAACCAGCACCTCTTGTTTTCCTAATGGAGCCAGGGGGACGCTCAGCTGGGATCAGATTGCAGTTCTCAGCATCACAATTCAGTGCAGCTGTGTGCTCAGGCCAGATTATAAAATCACAGTCTTTCACCCTTGGAAATGAGCAGCATTTAGAAAGACAGGTTTCAGAGTAGCAGCCGTGTTAGTCTGTATCCTCAAAAAGAACAGAAGTACTTGTGGCACCTTAGAGCATTTATGCTTAAATAAACTTGTTAGCCTCTAAGGTGCCACAAGTACTCCTGTTTTATTTAGAAAGATGGTATTCATGATAACGACAGCCAAACCTACCCTTGGAGCAATATCAGATCAGCTACTATCATACACAGAACTGCTTATCGGGTGGAAAGTGGTGAATTATCTGGTGCAGATAAATTATCTAATCAACTCTGCCCAGTTTTCTGTTCGCAAATGAGTCACAGGCTGATCCCAACTTGTTATTCATAAGTATTTGTCAGATGATTTGGATTGTCAGCTAAAGGACTGTTCATAAACTGTTCATTTTGACAAGGTGCATGGTTGTGTCCTTAAGCCATATGGCCACCATTGCTTCTGCTCCATGATGACAGGACTGGAAGTTTATAAACAGGAGAATGGGGACTAATCAATATCAAAGGGTATTGCCAAACAGCGCACTGCAAATAGTAAGTTCAGACACAAATGCCCTTGCTCACATACAGATATGTTTTCATCTCAACAAAAGCCATTTACCAAACATCAATGTGGGGAAAAAATTGTTCATGTGAATTTTTGCAAAAAAGGTTCCTGTGAGTTTAATAGGAAATTGCATTCATCCTAGAGGATGGCTTCAAAAAAAAAAAAAAAAAAAAAGTCAACCCTTTCTGGAGGGTATCGAGTTGTATTTGCTTCTTTAAGTCATTTCTGTAGAACTTATCGATTCATCCCTATTAAATGTCATGTGCTTTTCATCCACCAAGCGCAAAGCACTTTACAAGGAAGGGCAGTGTCATTATCCCCATTTTACAGATAGGGAAACTGAGGCACCGCACAGCAACGTGACATGCCTAAAGTCACACAGCAGATCAGTGACTGAGTTCTGAATAAAACTCAAGCCTTCTGTTTTCCCTAATCCTATGCCAACAACCTAGGGGGAAATAACCACCAATTAACACCCCATGCACTAGTTACGATTGGCCTCCTTCTGCTGATTACAGGCATTGCCAGACACTTAGAAAGTCCCCAAGGGCAGCACTTTCCAAGATTTCCATAGGTTTTAAGGCTTAAAGGACTGCTATGATCATCCAGTCTGACTAGCTGCATAACATAGGCCAGAGAATTTCACCCAGTAAAACCTGCATCAAGCCCCAAACCTGAAGTTAAACTAAAGTTATGTCTACACTGCCCACATTACAGCACGGCCGTGGCTGCACTGTGACATGAGCAGTGTAGTCACGCTTTATTGCCAGGGTGGAGAGAGCGCTCCCAGCGATAAAAAATAACCACCCGGAAGGAGCGGTGGCAGCTTTATGGCTGTCTATACTGGCACATTTCAGTGCTAAAACTTGTGTCACTTGGGGGGGGGGCGGTGTTTTCACACCCCTGAACGACTAACATTTTAGCACTGAAAGTGGCAGTGTAGACACAGCCTAAGGCATGTTCTCTAAAAAGATGTCCAATCTTGTGATCTTAAAGATGTCAGGTGATGAAGAACCCATCCACCCCAAGCTAATCTGTTCCAATGGTTCATTGCCCTCACAGGCAGATGTTTGCATCTTATCTGTAAGGCGATCAAGGCATCCCAGGTACATCACACCTGTAACTAGCATAGGCTGGTTTGGTCTAGGGCTCTTTCCTGTGACCATGCTTAGTACTTATGCAGGACTCTTCCTCCACGGAGCCCAACCAGGTCTTGCAAAGGCAGGGGAGGATTGTTTTATCGGTGGCAGCCGGTGTCCAGAGTAAATGCGGGGCGGGGGTTGGCAATCCAATTCTGCCCTTCCCCATAAAAATATTTCTGATACCTTCCCTGACCTTCCCTGCATGCAGTCAATCGCCTCCCGGATGAAATCAGTCACCCAACTAAACAATCTGGGGCCTTTCCCCACCACACACACACACCTCCCTTCTCCACACAACCTCCACCCCAGCTCCCCTCCACCACACCCACACCCTCCACCCAACCTCCACCACAGCCCCACTCCACCATAGCCACACCCTCAAACCTCCACCACAGCTCCCCTCCACCACACCCACACACCCTCCACTCCACCCCTCCTCTACCACTGCTCCCCTCCTCCACACAGACACAACCTGCACCCAACTGTGCCAGGTAACTGGTCCCTTGCTGCCTCCTTAAAATCACTGGCTACCTGCTCCTCGTCCCCATTGCCTCAGCTTTCTGCAGCTGGACCCCGTCTGTGCCAAGGCTACACCTGCTTCTATGCTCCTTGGAGCAAGTTATCTCAGGTCACAAAGAGGCAGCCTGCAAGCGAGCGTGCTCTGCTCTAGACATTCAATGGAGGGGGAGGCTAGATGCCAACAGCCCCTCCCTGCACTCCAGTGCACTGCTAGAAGGAAGAGACCATGAAATAAAAGGCTGTCTGCCCCTCCCTTCCCCCAAGGCACTGATGCTGCAGGAAGACCACCACCTCCTTTGGATCCCTATTCTGGTACCCTGGATCATGCTGCTACTCCTGCAATGAGGGAAGGGATTCTGTTAAGACTCAGGATATGGCTGTATTTTAAGGGGATCGGCTTTGACTGGTACTTCACCCTTCCTCCCCACGCCTCACAGCCTTTGTAGGACTCAAGCACTACCCAGTCCCCATAGCGTCTAAAGATCAGATTAAAATAGGGCAATGTGCTTCTGCCTCCCACCCACTGCAGATGGCTTTACTAATCCAACATCTCATTTCTGTGACGAAGACTGTGACGAGAACAGGAAGAGAGACTTGATCATCCTTCCATTATCGCAGTGGCCGTGCGCTGAATGCTACAACTGGGACAGGTCTGACCGCCAAATGGTATTGCGGTTGAAACTACACAGGTTTGATGAAATGGTTCCATTTCAGGGGGAATTTCCTTTATTTTATTTTAAAATAATTTTCCTAGTATGGATGAAAGGTATCAGATCAAGTCCTACCGTAGATTTGCAACCCTTGTCAAAACCATTCGAGTTAGGTTACGGTTACAACCCTTACCCATTTCCTATGCTCTTCCATAAGGCACCACATGCTAGATGCACTTGTGTATGGTGAGAATAAATGGCATCTTCATCTCTAAAACAAGCTCCTGCCTGACTGGAAACGGGTCTGCACTCATCCATAGGCAGCCGCAGTGAAAGCTACATCAGTGCCTCTGTACCTTCACCTGAAATAGGCATCAAAGAGCCCTCAAATGGTCACAGGTGTGCACAGCATGCTGGGTCGAACTGGAGAAAAAAAGTTAGGTTTCAGAAGGACCCTAGTTGCTATGACAGCAGGATACTGAGGAACGCAAGCAGGGGACCAGAGAGCCAGGTACCAGACAAACCCAGGCCTCATGTAACAGTGGTCTCTACATATGTTCAATAAAGAGGTCTTTCCTACGAGCCATGCCACTTATTGCTAAATAAACCAGCGGGCTAGAGCCAAAAGGCCCCATATCCCATGCATCCAGAGCGTGCTTTGCCCTTGCTGCTCCAGTTTTTAGAGCTCTGCCCACCCCCACCCAATTGCTTTGAGTTCTCAGCAGAGTCACACTCAGCGACGCATCATCGGGCCAGCACTGTCTTGGGATCACAGCTACAGAGGGCCAGATGCTTACAGACATCAATAGCACTACGGCGATACGCTGATGTTCCAGGCTAGACCCCTCAGGGTTGGATTAGACTAGAAGACTCTTGCTGTTCCTTCTAGCCCTGTGATTGGCACCCCGGCCCCCGCCCCATGGCAGTGTATCTGCAACAGGTCTTCTCAACATTTTCACCCAGGACCATAGTGGCTCACAAAGGTCAAAGCAGGTGTTTTGTGGCTGTGGGCTCTGGGGGCTTTGCCAGGTGATGCAAGAACATCATTTTTTGTTGTCACAAAGATGACTGATCACAAGCCGATCAGTTGCCATTGTGGCGTGCAGAGACGCAGTGGAGGGGCTATGGTATGCCAGAACCACTGGGGAACCATTTCTTAAGAGGAAGGGCTAGTAAAGGGATGCCAGCTACTGGATCACGGTGGAAGGGACTCTGCAGACTAATGAAAGAAAGCTCTTTGGAACCTGGGATGAAACTCCCTCCGGTGCAAAGGGCCAGCACACAGGCTACGCACCACTTCTATGTATTTATCCTCACAGCACACCCCCTCCTGAGACAGGGAAGTGCCATGATCCCCATTGTACAGAGGGAATTGAGGCACAGAGAGACTTAGTGACTTACCTAAGGAATCATGGGAAGTAAGAAAGGACTTAAGCCCAGATCTCCCAAGCCCGAGACTAATCCTTTAGCCAGTCGACCATGCTTCCTCTCCACTTAACTCCTACTGAATTCTTCAACACTTTGGGGCCAGATTCTCATTTACACCTCAAAGCAATTTCAGTGGGAGTTAAGTGCCTAAAAGCCTTAGAGCAGCAGTGGGCAAACTTTTTGGCCCGAGGGCCACATTGGGGTTAAAAATTATGTGGAGGGCCGGGTAGGGAAGGCGGTGCCTCCCCAAGCAGCCTGGCCCC